>MVGT01002019.1:325467-371595 GCA_002174775.1 Macleaya cordata
GCATATACTGAGAAGATCTTGAAGCGTTTCAACATGGACAAAGCACACCCATTGAGTACTCCTATGGTTGTGAGATCTCTTGATATTGAGAAAGACCCATTCCGACCAAAGGAAGAAGATGAAGTACTACTTGGTCCTGAGGTACCATATTTGAGTGCAATCGGCGCATTGATGTACTTGGCCCAGTGTACCAGACCAGATATTGCATTTGCTGTGAATCTGTTAGCCAGATTCAGTTCTGCCCCGACAAAGAGACATTGGACAGGTGTCAAGCAGATTCTCCGATATCTCCGCGGAACTACAGACATGGGATTATCCTATCAGAGAAACCCATCCAACGGCTCACAGATAATGGGATACACTGATGCCGGATATCTCTCCGATCCCCACAAAGCTATTTCCCAATCTGGTTATATTTTTACAAGTGGAGGTACTGCATTCTCTTGGCGATCCAACAAGTAAAGTCTTCCAGCCACTTCTTCGAATCATTCAGAGATTATTGCACTGCATGAATCCAGCCGGGAATGTGTGTGGCTACGCTCACTGATTGCGCATATCAGAAGCTCTTGCGCTCTTCCCTCTGTCACTGATGTTTCAACAGTCATTTTTGAGGATAATGCTGCATGTATATCACAAGTCAGAGAAGGCTACATCAAAGGTGATAGAACCAAGCATATTTCGCCGAAGTTATTTTATTCTCACCATCTTCAGAAGAACCATGAGATTGATAACCAACAGATACAATCCTGTGAGAATTACGCTGGTCTATTCACCAATTCTCTGCCAACGACGATTTTCAGAAAGCTAGTCTATGGTATTGGTATGAGACGGATGTATCATCAAGCAGACTGATTTGAGTGCCTGCTCAATCAGGGGAGTCTTCCTATGCCTGCATTTGTCTAACTGGACCTTATCGCGCTGTACTCTTTTCTTTGTCAAGGTTTTGTCCCTCTGGGTTTTTCCCTACCAAAGTTTTTAATGAGGCAGCTTATGCGAGTCCAGCACTATCCTAAGTGTATTGTACTCTTTTTTCCTTCGCTCAGGTTTTGTCCCTATGGGTTTCCCTGGCAAGGTTTTTGATGAGGCAATTATCATAGAATGGTGGACATCCAAGGGGGAGTGTTATAACATGCCTGGAGTATAGGTGGCTGTCCCACCGGTCAGGCTAGCATGCAGAGCATGCGAAGCATGCGAAAGAAGAGATGCAGAGCATGCGTAGCATCTCTTCCTCATCTATGCTATATATATTCTTTCAGCAAGTTCATTAGAGTCTGGTACGAAAACAGTTTAAGGTATATAAATGTTAAGAGAGATATGTTATGAGCTTTTGTACGAATGCAGTTATACAATCAGTGAATAAAGAATACCCTCTTCCAACTCCTCTCGACATATATTCTATGTGCCCAGAAATTACAACAATTTTTATTTTTTAGTATTTTTTAAATTTTTATGTTAAATTAATAAATTAATGTTTTAATTGAAGTACAAGAAAAAAAGCATGGGGGATGGCCTCAAATGTTTATGATGGTAGCTGTCCTCAAGATTAATAGAGCATGTGGAATTAGTGGAGTACGTGTGAGGCTCGGGAGATCTGCTGCTAACTACTTTCATGACTTGTTTTGTCTAAATAAAAATATATTAATTGGAAGTTAAACAATAAAAAATAAATAATGTGGGGAGGGGGTGTGACTTTAATTTTTAATTATCTAAAATATCCATTTAAAACTAATTCATATTGTATGTACGTGGAAAAGCAGTGGATGCCACGTGGCCCAAAAGTGTTATGTGGGGATCATCATGCCACTTGGCGCTCAATTGTCAGGTCGAGATGGCACTGCTTCGAAAATGGGGTTTCCTCTTAACTGGGGAAGTCAGGGGGATCCCTCCATCCAAAATGGGTATCCCTTTAACAGCAACCTTTTCAAAACACCCCAACTTAAAAGGGGGAGGAAAAATAACAAAAGGAAACTTCTAAAAATTGTTCGTTTTATCAATCTACCTTTCAAATAAAGGTCACGGACTGGGACGGAACCAGAAATTTTAGTTGGAGTGGGCTAAAGTAAATATTTTTTGTTTTGAGATGTATGGGTATATAAATTTAGTTTAAGTTGCTTGGTATATAAAATTTTACCTGATTAAGATATCAAATCTCCTTTAAATCCCAATTTTTTTAGCTATTTTTTATACCCTAATTTTTTTTTCTTTTCTCAAAGTTGGGGTAGGCTGAAGCCTAGTTACGTCCCTTACTAGTTACGTCCCTGATAATATCATCATCGCTCACGAAATCAACCGACCATTCTAGGCTATGGACAATATTCCAACAGTACCAGTGAAATCTTTTTTATGAGAAATCTATCTCAATTCCATACTTTTGTTTAGGTAGTCAGATTCAGTTTGCAGTTAGCTTCAGTTTCAGAGCTTAGCTGCACATGTTATACGTAAGAGTGAACTAGGAGATTGCAAAATCTAGTTAAAGCCATGTCTTTCAGAAAACAAAAAGGTAAAAAAGACTTATAAAAGAAGTCACTCTTGACAAGTGAACTCCACTTAGGCCTGCAAATTTTAGCATCTATTAATATTTGCACCTATGAATATTTGTATCTGCAAATTTACCAAATTATCTGAATTCGACATAACTAAAATTCCAAAGTTTAGTAACAAGTGTGAAGTTAAGGTGGTATTTGGTAAAACTATATCTCTGAACTTATCACCGAGTTTTAGGATTTTCAGTGACCACTGTTCTATCAAAACGCTTCGTAAAATCACTTAATAGAGGTTTGTACTTAAAATAGGTTACACTATTTAAAAAAAAAATCACTTTTATCTGATAGCTAAATGCAATAAGCTTGAAGCTTTATCTTTCTTTCTAGTTTTATTAATTTACTCTTATATTCCACACTTTTTAATTCAGACCTTATTTTCAGTATCAAGTCAAAATGATTTTCTGAAGTTCAACAACAAAATATAAGGACTAAACAATTTAACAAAATATGACATTTATTATATGAACATGATAAGTTGCAGAACTCATTCATTAAATGCATTTCATTTGCAAAAGAAATGGTTTTTAGGATTTGTTTCTAAATATACATTTCTCTTTCAAAATCATTTTGATTTTTTAATGGAGCAACAGAACAAACCTGCAAGGAACCCACTTATTGAACTTGTGCAGCTTTGAAAAGCTCTGTCCACTTCTTTGGATCACTTCCCGGTCCTTCCCCCTACACCATTCCCATTTACTCAGTTACTGAACAACAGAGAGGTTTTTAAGGGAAAAAAAAAAACAAATCAAAACACCATTCCCATTCTCATCTTATCCATAGATTCTATACTATTACAAAAGGGAAGTGACCTTCTTACTGTATAGTGAGATGATAAAAATTTATCCCAAATATACCCCTAGACTATCGTATAAAGTAATAACATGCTTTTGAATGAAGTAATAAATCAAAACATAAACCATTCAAACAGAGGAAAGCAAACAAACCTAGAAGAAGGGGGCAAAATGCTTGTTTAAAAGATCTAGGGAAGTAATTATAAGCAAGTTGCGAAAAAAGGTTCCTAGAGAGTTTTTACAAGTTTGAGGTAGTAAATGTAATTTACTTTTAACCTTGATATCTATAAATAATAAGGGTTATTTATCTCTTCCTCTAAAAATCTTTTAAATATAAGGCAACCTAACATCGTTTCTCTTCTAATTGTTCCCACTAATTAATGTGTAAATCACTAATATCGACTTTTTGTGTTATTTTATCAAATTATAGTCACAAGAAAATGTAATGTGCGAGCGATTAATGTAGTCCGGCCCTGAGGGTATGCAACACTACAACCTGGGCGACCTCACAGGGCTCTCCAATTTAAGGGCCCTTTTTGAATTTTTTTGTTCCAGATTAAAGGGCCTTTCTGCAAGAATTTTAAGCTAGTGTATGTTTTGGCAATTGTATTAAGCTAAAGGTCTATTTTGAAAATCCTTTTAATCTAAAGGGCCCTTTTAATTTAAAGTAGATTATGCCATTTACTTTACTGTTCTATACTTATTTTTACACCTTGATTACACCAGGTTGTGGGCAAGATGAATATGAGTCAAGGTCTGATTTTTTTAGGGGATCATCTTCTCACCATTTAGATGATCCTCTCAAAATAATCACTTCTTTCTGAAACTATATCCCTTCAAAAAGTTGGTTGAACTTTCTAAGATAAAAATGTACGGTTTTGAAAACTTATAAATTGAATCAACTTTTGATAGTGTTAGAAATGTCAGAATAATGTGACTTCTTTGTCAAGATGATCTACATGGTGAGGTGGTTATCTCCACAAAAAAATCACTTGGGTTATATCCATGTGGGCCCACAACCTAGTATAAACAAGGTGTAAGAATTAAGTAAAGAAAAAATGAGGTTAACATAATACACAAGAAATTTTGTGTATTTTTAGTATGTATGAGAGACCCTGTTTTCAAATTTCGAACATGGCCCTCTAATTCACAGGGACGGCCCAGGATGAACGAAAATAGAAGGTATTAATCACTCAACTACAATTAACATGAACGTAAGCACACGTGCAAAATGCACTTCCTTAAGACTAGCACTAAGGGAGGGAATGTGGGTCTGAAGTTAAGACATAACTCAGGCCTACGATTCCATCAGTTGGGAGTTCCTCAAGGTAGTTCTGAGGAAGTATGGCTTCTCAGAAAACTGGTATAATTGGATCTATGAACTCCTTGATTCAGCCAGAGTGTCTGTTATGGTTAATGGCAGTCCCCAAGGCTTCTCCAAAGTGGGTAGGGGCTTAAGGAAGGGGGCCCACCTTGTCCCCCCTATTGTTTGTGCTTGCTGAAGACGACCTAAGCAGGGGGATAATAAGCTGATTGATTTTTTGTAATGGTAACAGAAGAGGTTTGAGGAAATTGTTGTAGCTGCATCAGACGTACCAATTGGCCTCAGGTCAGGTGGTTAGCAGGGACAAGAGTAAGCTTTTTGTGGGGTCCATGTCGATAGCAAGGAAGAGGAGAGTTGCTGAGTTACTGGGGATGCAAATTTCTACATTCTCATATCATTACTTGGGTGTCATTCTCATGCCAGGTCGTGTCAAAAGCCTTCATGTGTGGCGTTTTGTGGAGATGATGCAGTTCAAGCTGGTCGGTTGGAAGAGGATGCTCCTTTCGTTCCAAGCAAGGATTGTTATTATCAGATCAGTCATCAATAGCATCCCCATTTTCAATATGTCGGGCTAGGAGTATTCTGAAAACTTGTGAAAGAGTAACAAGGAATTTCTTGTGGCCGTGTATGTTGCGTGGGACAAGTTGTGTTGCCCTATTGAAGAAGGGGGTTTGGGCTTTAGAAGATTTGAAGTTTTAAATAGGGCTCTCCTGATGAAAATGATGTAGGGGTGCAAAATGATAAAGGTGACGGGGCTAAATTCCGAAGGGCCAAATTCACCAAAAGAGATGGGAATTGGCTGGAGTGATGCTGGACTATTACACCAGATCTTCTGTTTGGGCAGGTTTGAAGTGGGGCTTGCAGGCCCTAAATGAGAATATGAGGTGGTCTATTGGCAATGGGTCGCAAGTTTCTTTATGGTTTGATAAGTGGTGTGATAACACCTCTATTGCCAAAAGGTTGGGAATTGCAGATAACTTAAGACCTGTTTTTAAATCCAAGGTGAGTGATGTTGTCGTTGATGGAGAGTGGAATATCCCTCATCAGCTTCATGATTTACTGCTTTCTTGGGATTGGTCTGCTGAGGGTTTGACCCCTCCCTCAGGGGAGGAGGACAGAAGAATTTGGGCTGCTACGAAGGATGACAAGTTCTCAGTTGCTTCAGCTGTTGAGAAGATCAGGAACTATCATCCTAAGGTTTCTTGGGATAAGAAGGCGTGGAGTCCCTATGTGCATCCCTCCAGTTCAGCTGTTGCTTGGAAAATATTAAGGGGCTTGTGCATCTGATGAGAATATGAAGAAAAGAGGGTTCGCTCTTCCTTAGATATGCCCTTTCTGTGGTAAGGAGGAGGAGGCCTTGGATCACTTGATTTGGAGGTGTAGTGTGGTGGATATTGCTTGGAACTGGCTCTGCAATATTTTTGGCTTTGTGAAAGGAAACAATATAGGTGAAATGTTGGGGAGAGCTAAGTCCCATAGCTCGGCCATTAAAGATACCTGTTTGGCTGCTGTTCTTAGTCTGATGACTGAGGTGTGGCTGACTAGGATAGGTTTGTTTTCGAGAATGCCAGGTGGTCTCTTAACACGATTAAAGCCAGGGTTCTGCAACTCACACATGAGAATTCTTGGTGAATGCGCGGGGAGATGGGGAACAGTAGTGAAGAGCTGAGAATTCTTACGGTTATGGGGGTCGGATGTCGGCCTGTGCTTTATAAAGAGTTGTGGAATGTCTCTGGAGTCCCCTGGTGGGTGACCAGATCCTGCTTTGCTGCGATGGGGATTCAAGGGGCAACCCAGGGCATGCTGGAGCGGGGTTTATGGTTCGAAACAGCAGTTGTAAGGTATTAGGTGCTATGAGCATTGGATTGAGGATTTGCTCGAATTATAGTGCTGAAGCTTTTGCGATTATGTTCGGGCTTGAATGGGCGGTGCAGAATGGTTATAGGAATGTGAAAGTCTTGTCGGATTCTCAGTGTGGTTCAAGCTTTTGCGAGGAACAGAGTCCCTTGGTTCTTGGAGGCTAGATGGAAATTCATATGTCGGAACATGTTGGTTATTCAATTTGCTCATTGCTTCAGGGAGATAAATTTCTCGGCGGACTGCTTAGCTCGGCGTGTTTCTCACTTGCCTTGGGGCCAATCTGAGTTGTATGTTGGGCATCTCCTTTTTTAGGAGCATTGATTTTCCTGATGTTGGTTATTTTCGTTTTGTGTGAGTGATGCCCTGCAGATGATTGGGGGTGTTTGTGGTGCCAACCTAGCTGGGATGGAAAGCACCTTGGTGATTCGTTTGGGGCGCCTCCTTCTTGTTGTTTTTGCTCGGTTTGAGGCTGCTGGGTGTTTCAGTCCACCATCTTACCTTTTGTTTCCTTTCAGTGTTTCTTTGGTTATTTTAATGAAGTTTTTTGTTGATCGAGCAAAAAAAAAAAGTAGGCTGTGACAAACAGAACCACAACACAACAGAACACTGCATGTTTGAATGGAATTCCAATAAATGATGTTTAGTGACAATGCATACCTCGACTGAGTTGATTTCATAAATTTGGCCTTCGGTTAATTCTATGTCCAACGCCTGTATGCAAGCCTCTGCAACAACAAGTCTGCTAACCTCTCCCACAAGCTTATCTCCTGAAGAATTCAATAGTAGATAAGACAAATAGGACCGCATAAGCCAAGAGAAAGAAAGAAAGAAGCAACATGGTGGTTAACAAATTAAACCAGGTACAAAATTATTTACAACTATAACAACTAGCGGCTTGCCCTTGTCAGGTGAATAGTACTTGGACCAATATGTATGGAGATTGTGGTACTTACGGATATCAAGTTTTGCCCCGCGATTCCAATTATGGTGACTCACATGATTTAAAAAATAAAAAGGACGTTTTAAACAACCAACCCTACCTTTTATGGCTAAATTAACATCACTCCTAACTTTTTTAAAAATAGTCGTACCCTTATAGAATTTAGTCAAATTTCATTAACCAACAGAGAAACATGAAATTTTAAAAAAATTACACGTGGGCATTACTTTAAAATCCAAATTACCAAACTAACTTTCAACTCTTAAATTGACCTTGTAACATGTCTGTTTACTGTGAATGTGAGCATGGATTGTGTGAACATTTAAAAAAGTGAGGGTTAGTTGGTCATTTTGATTTTAAACTATCCCTGGTTTTTCAGTTAGTCAAGATTATTTGGTGAGTACGACACGTGGGGATGTACCAAATTAACCATAAGAAGTAGGGAACTATTCCTAAAATTGGTTATCAGAACATTGGTGCACAACTGGGAAATTTGTTGAAATCCAAGAAATTTTCCTCACAACACCTAGAAATAACTAATAAGAGCAGAATTTATTGTGACATACCTTGACCTATAAGTACTGCACGACGTTGACCAGCAGTGGCTTTAAGCAAAGTATTCAGATCATATGAAGTGTATGGTCCATCTGTCAATCTTCCAGCTCTAATACACAAATGGAAACATAATTAGGCTGAAATTAAGGGAATTTGGAGAAAGAAAGCCCAAACGAATAAGAAAACAAAAGGTAAACACCTTATTATGGTAAATGGAAGTTCAGAATTGCGAACAAAATCCTCTCCCATCTTCTTAAACTTGAGAACACCAAAGAGATTCATGATGCTGTTGAAAAAACTTCACCCACTAGATCAGAAGCCCTACACAAAAGTATATATCTTTCACCGTACTAGAAACAACTTAAAACCATTATCCATTTCAATCCATGTGAATGTCTACAATAATAAGTCTAACATCACTGATATAATTACTTCACTCATTTGAGAGTTGAGACATTTCATATGTTTGTAAAGAAATAAGGAAAGAAGAGCAAACACTTACAAATGAAATCATGAAGTATATCAGGAAGCACTAGTGTGTTTATCTTCTCTTAGTTAAATGAAAGCACCAAATACGTGTGGATATTACCGGTGACTTGTTTCTAACAAGAAATATGTAAGGCAGACAGAAGCATCATGATATGGAAACTGTAAAAAATATCACGTTTGAGTTGAAACAAATATAAAACATTTTTTTATGTTTCAAAATTATTTCTAGATACGTGAATATGCCCCTAACTTCTGGAAGTATGTATTGGAATTTACCATCAAGGCGTCGTATCACAGTGACACCATTGCAACTTACCTGACACCATTGTTTCCTCTTGTATTTTATATTCTTCCCTTTTATTCTTTTGTAAATTAGCACTATTGTAATCAACCCCATCAACCATGGGGATGTATATAGGGATGAATTCTATTTAAGCAACCTACACAAACAGTAATGTACAACACACAGAATCCTCTCAAGTTTTTTCTTCATATCATGAAATTTTCAGCATAAAAGTTCAGGTGAGAATCTATATCTTTTTAAATTTGAACATATATACATTTGTGCCAGTCCTTCTGGGTTACTGATTTCGTGATCTAAAAAAGATTAATGAAGAGACTGGGGTAAAAAAAGAAAAAGGAAAAAAAAGAAGAAGAAGAAGAAGAAGAAGAAGAAGAAGAAGAGAGAGAGAGAGAGAGAGAGAGAGAGAGAGAGAGACAGAATCTTTACATGGTCTTTAGAAAAAAGCAATGAACTCCAAGTTAGTATACGAAAATTACTTACGAAATGTATTCTGAAGCCTTAACTAGTTTACAACAGTTGTTTATTATTTGTAATCGTGAAATTTGGTAAGAAGCCAAAAATTCCAGGCATTTTGAAGATTTGCTGGCATTTAGTTTTTCGCCACCCTGACATTACACATTCATTTGCTCACCAACATGGCCTTTCAAACACTCACCTCCTCTTCCTCTTCCTCCCCCTTGAGAAATATTAAAAGTCTCATGATAGTGTTTAAAAGCAAAATATCTTTGCATTACTTTATTAAGTTTGATTGGAGAAATTTCATTTTTCAGTTATATCACTTGGCATTACACATTTGATTAATAAAGATCCCTTAGATTTCTTAGATCTTAGGAAATTTTAAATTTTGCATGGACACTCCCACGCCCAATGGAACTGATGTCTACTCCACTCTTTAAGCCTCTAGAAATAAAAAATCCCATGATTGGATTTTTCTATTCAAACAGGTTTTTCCATTTTAGTACATCGTATAAACCCATGAAATTAAGAAATGCTCAAATGCGCTGACTAGGAATCACCAGTGGCTCACAAAGAAGTGGGAGAGTTGGTTAACGGGACTAAATAGTATGCCATTTGTAATTTTGGGAGGGTGGTCAACCTGTGACAAATTTCTTTCAAGTGAACCATGTAGACAATAGCCAATGGGTTATCGAATTGGGTATAATACGCGAGTCCACAATGATTAAAAAAAATAAAATAATACAACATATACATGGTTTGAAATCTCGTCTTGACTGAAATGTTACGGTTGATTGAAAAACCAAAGCATTCTGACAGAAACATTCTAAACCATTCAGAAACAATATATGCATATCAATGACAACCTAGACAAACCAAGACGGTTTCATTCCGGCCATCTTCAAAAGCGAAATGAAAGATTCAAAACAATAGCAATTTGAACATGAACATACTATATAATCTATTATGATGCATCCTGTTCCACTTATAGTCACTGCGTTAGATTAATATTAACATTAAGTAAATATTTTGATTGAATTCTCATGCATATCAATTAATTGAATGATGTAGATATTCTCCAAGGAAACATCAATTTACTGAATGGAATGATCGAAGGGTCCACAAGGCTCAACTATTTTACATTACAAACTCGTTTATTTTAGAAGCACACGTAGTTTTTTATTGGATTTCTATGTATTCCAAGCGTAATCATTTTTTATTAGATTCCCGATGTGACGATTGAAAACACGTGCAAGTATAAAAATGTATCATTTATGAATTACACAAACCAGACATACCCTTACAGGTGAGGACAAAGAAGTTTCCAATTTGGGATAATCTACATCAGCATTTGCCCCTATATCCATAAATACTTTCCCTATTTATGATATAGTATAGTATTAATCGCCTACATCCAAGGAGAAGGCTCTTGATGTATTTTATTTCAGGATGATGGAGGGGTTGGTCAAAGAAACTAGAGGAGTAAATGGAAAATTAGGTCCACTTCTGATTGAAAGCTGGCAACAATGGGAGGAAGAGGGAACCAACATAAGGAAATAATTTATGGAGGGATACCTTAGAAGGAAAGGGTCATAAGAAAAATAGGACCCAAATAAAATATATATGACAACTTTACAATATATACTCATGAGGATGGATACTAGTTACTTTAGGGGCAATAAATGCCTTTAAAGCGGCTATGCACAGTATTTAGGTTCAGTTTCCATAAAGATGGAAAGGCTGGCGAAGATCCAATAACATAGACACTGAACCTTTTGAACTACATCATATCCAAACATTGGCCTGATCTAACAGTTAGACTGAAAGATGTGACTGCAGAAACAGATTCCTGTTTCCCTAGACTGTTACTCTACAATGTTTATCTTCTTCTTCCTCCCCCTTTTGATTTATAAGACGGTCATCCAATCTTCATTGAATGAATGCATCAAGTTCACAATGAAATTTGCTTCCACCACACTGAAGAATATTATCTTGACACACAGTGGTTAAAAGGGTAATTTATTGGTACGTACGGAATCATTTAGTGACAAATAATCAAGTTCCACGGCTTCATTACTATCACAAGGTACAGTTTAAAAATGCTTCGAAATAAAGCACACATGTAGGGCCTCCGCTCATTAATTTACTTCCTCATATAATCCCAACAGAAAATAATTGCTAATTCTTTGCATGGTAAAGTAAGTGGTTTACTTGCGTACCTCCATGGTAGTTCATTGTACTTTGTCACTCCCACAGATGAGACAAGAACAAATCTTTTCACTGTTCTAGGCATAGCATTTACAAGGTTCCGGACACCCTCCCAATCTTTAACAATGAAAATACTGGTCAGTGTTGAAGACATAGATCTTGAAGGTCGAGAAAAAAAATGAATAAACAACTCAATAACAAGATAGTAGGAGAAAATGATAGAGATAAAGATTAAAGTCGTTAACAAGTTAACAAAAGAGATTGAAGGATGGATTCTTAGCTTGTCCATGCTCCAAAAACTATGAGCTATAAAATAACCTACCAAACCAAGGATCGGTAGAGTTAATTATAGATCCAACAGTAAAAGCATTTCATTTTTTACAAAGCTGAAAGCAATTTACTCCTACAAGGCATTATTCTGACCTACTCTCTCTGGTGTATTATCTCCATCCCATCGCTTCGAAGGGAAGGCTGTTGTTCCAGTGCAGCAAATTACATGTGTAACTCCCTACAAGCCAGATTTTCTACAACTTTAGTATTTTCTAGAGCAGCTACCAATAAATAGACATTCCATATATTGGATAAAAGCCAAATTTAATCTTCAAACTTCAATTCTAGCTCAAAAAGTCAAAATCACAAACCTCAAACATAGCTGGATCAATATCATCTGGGTTCCTCGTGTCCCCTTCCCATATCTATCATATAGAGACTTACTTAGTATATGCCAACTTATACCCAAGTAAAAACTTATTTAGACATGCCAATTTATATCCTAAGAAAAAAGATTCAGTTTCAACATGAAAAGTCCCGCGTAACCAAGTTTTAAGGTCTCATTTTTACCGAATGTTTCGGTTAGTTGAAAAACCGAGATGTTCTGATTGAAACTTTTCGAAAGTCAAAACAATACATGAACAGTATCTAAACGCACCCATAGAAACCGAAACAGTTTCATTTAGGTAACTACCAAAACAAAACATTCAAATTTCGGACCATGTGCATGAAAAACATGAATAAGGTCGTATGATATCAACAGTTATAAAGAATGGGTAGGCACTTAAAAAGTTTGCAACAAATGAACAATGATAATAAGCAGATAGAACTTAAGACCTGTAAAGTATTCTTATCTTGTTCACCAAACAAAGTTTTCGCTTTTTGACGATCTCGAAGCAAAAGGCGTGATTTTACATTCCGGCTTAGCAAGGAGGCTACTACCAACTGCCCTGAAAGATAAAGTAAAACCTAAATTTCATAGAAGAGAGTGACAAAAATAATTAGACAGAAAACATTGCAAAATCAAACTGAATAAGCACCAATTTGCTATTGCTGAAAGAAGAAAATACTATACTGATGAAAAAGAAATCATGAATGAAGAGAATATCAGGTGCAATTAGGGATACTCAGAATTTGGGGATGAACTATTGGGGATTGCCTGCTTTAGATATAAAGATAAAATTTACAGAATTTTCACCATAATAAGATAATATTAAGATAAAATTCAAACTATTTAACAGAAATTGAAACTTCAAATCAAGAAAAAGCATTACGGAGAACAAGATAAATACATGAAGGGCAGGAGAAGGAGAAGAATGCATACCAACGCCACCAGTGCCTCCGATAACGAGTACAAGCTTAGAAGATGAATTATTTGATTCCAAATTTTGGTTTTCCTCCGAATTTGAAGCTTGGATTTCTTCTTCTTTCACTGCATGACGAAGTACTGAGGATCCTCCATTAACACTTGAAATTCTCTTTGAGAAACAAAAACTATTAGATTTCAATGGAGAAAGAAGCGGACCATGAGGGATTCTTTGATGGTTTTTTGTGAATTTGTCAATTGAGATTGAAAAATCATGAATAGAACAGAACGACAATTTGGTAGCCATGAACAACAGCCCAGAGAGAGAAGAGAGAGAAAGAGGGAAATGTCCCAACGGTAGTGGTGGTTTTCTTTTGACCAGTATTACTAAAATACCCTTAATGACACTCTGCAACTACAGACAGTGTTCCTGATTTTTCTATTTATTTAAAAAAAATTCTTTTTAGTTTTTTTTTTTAGAAGGGACTATTGCCCCAATTACAATGACAATGTGAAGGTACACTGTTAAGACGTTAAGCACTAGTAATGGGTGTGTAAGAAGCACAGAGACACTGCTAAAATCATCAAAGGAGTCACCACTACGAACGAAGAGAAGCCGTCAGTACGAACGAAGAGAAACTCGCCACCATTATATGAGCCAAACCTTGTGGTAATACTACGGACCCACAACTTTCAATGTCATAAAGAAGGACACAAACCAACAAAGCAAGTGGTTGTTTGTTTTTGTTTTAGTATATGGTGAAAGCGGCTTATTTTTGCATTGACAAGATAAAAAATGTACATTATCAATAAATTTTTTGTACTTTGGTATACACATAAACTACGATTTACCAACTAAACTAGCTGACACTTTCAATGAATTTTAATTCTTTGTATACATTAATTGCCAAGACCAATTGGTTTTCTATGCACCTCTCCATCAGAGAAGTTTTGGTTCCACAAGAGAAAAAAAAAAAGAACTTTTGGTTCTAAATCCTTATTTCAGATGGTCAATTGATCTGAGTGCAAATTCAGTTTCGACTAATTGAATCAGATGAGAAATTACTAATTATGTCTTAAAAGACAGGTGCATAAAGAGATGGCCAAGAGGCGAAAACCGTCCAAACTTAACAATAAGTTCAATTTCAATTAAGTTTTGACAGTACGTAAGTTCAATTTAGTATTTCATTTGGGGAGATAAGTTAAAAATACCTTAGTAGTTTTTGAATCGCTGAATTGGAGTTTGACATACTTAAAAGATTTGATTCCGAGATAAAATCATCGAGAATAAAAAATTAAAAAAAAAAAAAGAAAAGAAAAGAGTTAAATTTGAGATGAAGGTCTATTTCTCAATCTACAAGTCCGAAAAGTCAGATTCACATGCCTACAAAATAAGCTGGCTCATTATAAGGTAGCACCTTTTTTTTTTTAATTTAATAACAGAGCATGCTCAAAAGAATTTGAGGCCTTACGCAAGAATTAGCCTCAAATCAAAATTAGGGGCTCTTGATATTCAAAATTTTAAAAAAATATATAAATTAGATTTTATATAGTAAAGATTCTATTTAAAATTTATATTTTTTTTATTGTTGAGGTCATAGTTCAAAATGTCGTGTCGTTTCGTAATGTTTCGTCCGCTCATTTCTGTTTTTTGACGTACCAATACGAAACATTATTTGAATTTGTTTTTTCTGAAAATTTTATACCGTTTCGAGTTGTATATGTTTATTTCGCAATACATACCGATACTTTAAAGTCAATCATTTAATTTTTGTTTTACTGAATTTAAAAAAAATAGAATGTATCGAAATGTTTTGGAATGTTTTAAAATGTATCGTAATGTATCAAAGCGTTTCGTAATATTTTCAGGTGTTTCGTAATTCTAATTTTGATAAATATTTTATTTTTCAACATACTGATATATTCGATCGATAGGAAATTTTGAACCTTAGTTGAGGTGTAAAATTATTATTATATATTAAATGTGTGTTTCATTTTCAAAAATATATGTGGATCTTGGGACGTACATAAGGGTTTGACACACCATTTTAACAATAAGATCCTGACTCTTGATTGCAATTATCCAACGTTTACAATTTGATGATGTGGCCCTTTATTTGATCAACGGATTATAAATCGTGGAATCAATTGCAATCCCGGAATGAGATTTTTTGTCAAAAGATTTTGTTGGAATTAGTGATAAAAATATGTAGAGCAACTAAAAAGTGGGGCCATAACTCAAAGGTGGGTCTTAGACCACCGTCCAAATTGTCTTACCCTTGGAAACACCTTTGTTTAACACTACTTATTCCAATATCCTGTTTATCACTGCTGATGGAGTTTATATGGAAATAATTCAATGTTTGATTTTGATTAACATGATAAAAGATCATTCTCACAAGAAAAAACGTCATTGGATCATTTATACTAGAACTCCACGAATTACTGTAGGTAGAGTGTAAGAATAAAATAGAAAAGAAGTAAAGAAAACTTGGCTACTCTGGAAGCTCTTAGACTGCTCGATTCTCTCTTAGATCAACTTGCTAGTTGCAAAACCTCTCTCTACAACCTTCTTCTTAAAATGTTGTAAGATTGAGGTGAAATTTTAGTCAATAGTATTTTTTGGACCCACCTTTTTACAAAAGAAATGCCCGATGCTTATGTGGCATGGTGAGTGCCACTACCACATAAGTTAAAAACTCCTTCAAAATATTTTTGGAAGAGAAAAATAGTGGATCCCAGGGTTTTGTAAAATGATCGATCCAAAAATTATTTCTGATTGACCTAAGTTTTCAGCCACAATCAAGCAACTCCTTTCTATCGTAGTAGAAATACTGCAAATCTTTTTTTTATTACAAAAGGGTAGCTTGGTCGTTTCACAGAATCATTATTAATGCCTTGTTCACCTTTGCAAAACTGATCGTGCGGGTCCCAAGCCAAGCAATCGTTTGTGGCGCCAAATGCTTCAATTTTAAAATTATTATGTTGATTTTTATATTGTTATGATTTAGAGGACTCCACGTGTCTTATCTTTAATTGGGTTAATGGATTGGTGAAAGGACTATTTAAGGCATGTTTGGCTGCAAGAAAATAATGGTCATTTCCTTGAATTGGCTTCTCATATCTCTCCTCTTTTGGTGAGTAGTGAGTTCAATCCTGAATTGTCTTTTTTTTTTTCTTTTTAGTCTTAATCAAATTCTATTGTTACTGAAATTTTTTCGACCTTATTACTGAGTTCAGGATCCACGACTTTTATCTGTCCTGTGGAGTCCACCAAAAAAATTTTAGAATCATAGATTTAGGATTCAAAAGAAAATTAATGAGATTTCTTTAGCTCTCTAAAAAAACTCTTGTATCAAAAGAAAAAAGATAAGAGTTTTATATTTCCAAGTAAAAAAAATCTGATTTTTTTGATACATGAGCTTTTTTCAAGATCGATCTTCCCCATAGAAAAATTAGTGGGATTTCTTTAGTTCTCGAAAAAAACCATCAAAAGAAAAAACGAATAATATGACAGGATATATTCGGTATTTCTTAAAAAGAAGTTAAAAAAAATTTGTTTCTTTCTTTTTGAAATACTGCATAGTGTTTTTCTTGGACAACATCATTAATTTAAAAAAAAAACAAAAAAGGAAGGACGTCTTGGACAACATTTAAAGAAAATGAAAAAACAGTTTTGCAAAAAACCGAAAAAAATTTATTTTCTCAATTTGGGCCATGTTTGGAAATTGGAACTCTAGCTAAATTTTGTGAAAAGTGTCAGACCCAGGCTATAAACGTTCCAGGACCTAGTCCTAGGGTTCGCTCTAATGGAATCCAATGCTTGAACATACAAATAGCAACACTTCTACTGGGTGGGGGGGGAACCCGGCAATGCTGCTATTCCTTTATCCGATGGAAGCAACGAAGCATCAAATCTCTCTCCTGACCCGGCTCATAATTCACTAATTCATTGAAAAATATGGATAAGGTTAGGGGTGTCAATGGGTACCAAAATACTTAGAACCGAACTGGTACCGAAACCGTTTATTGTGGTTCTGGGACCTCATTTTGTGGATCCGGTTAATTTCAAATCTATTTCGGATCCACCCACTGAGTACCCACGGGTACCCAGTTCCGTATAATTTTTATAATTTTATAGTTTAATCTACTATTCTACAACAAATTTTTAACTTTTTTTAATTAAAAAATAAATAAAAGAAACGAATGACTATTATACAATAAATTTGGTAATAAAACTAATTTTATAATTAAATAGAATACGAAAATACAAAATACAAATACTTTTGATGTGAATAAAAGTTAAAAATAAAAATAAAAAATAGGTCTCGGGTACCCGCGGGTACCCGCGGATCCTACCGGTACCGGACCAGAACCGGTAGGATACGGAACACCTTCATATCAACGGGACCAGGTCTAGAGCTTCTAGGATTGAACCGTCCCGTTGACACCCCTAAATAAGGCAGACCTCCAAATCTATACTACTGGATAAGATCTTGCACGACCCGTTTGCTTCAAGCCGACAAAATTTACATCAAATGAATCAGTTTACATTTTCGCAACCTATATACATTTCAAGAATCTGGACCTTGTTTCTTCAGTAACAAAACTCAAATGAAACAAAAGAATCATCAAAATTATGAACTCATTCAAACTTGGCCAAGACGACATTCAATTTGTGCCAATTTTCTCCAACTTTTATGCCACTATATATCTCTCCAACTCATATGAAGACAACTGAATAATCAGATGCTCTCTCTCTCTCCTCTCTCTCTCTCTAAAATATATAAAATCACTTACATTTATGACTACCCATAAATTGGTACCTAGTATTTGATAGTTGTTACTCGATTGGAATCGAAATCAATTATTTCCTCCAACCACGATCTAACAGCAGGCAAGATCCAAAAGCTCACCTAAACCCATAGTTTTTCTTTTTGAATTTTCCAAATACTAAAATCTAACAGTTCTTTATAGACAGGAAAAAAAAAAAAAAAAAAAGCTTATGGAGATTTCAACATAACGAAATCTATGGTTTTTGTAGATTTTTACGCTGATCCTACAGTTCAAATTAACAGACCCCAAAAATAGTAGATCTTGTGTCTTCATTTGCATATTCCCTCTATGTGCTCACGTTGATTTGACAGGCTAATTGTTTTGTAAGATTATTTTCCTTGCTCTATAGGTCACTTTCGCAAAAAAATCAACCATTTCTAAAACTTTTAATCTCATCAAATGTTGATCGAAAAAAAATGATGATAATGAACGATTTATTTTTCAATCAACTTTTAATAGCATTAGATGTCTTAGAATAAATTAAATTTTTGTAAGAATAATTTATATGGTGAGGAGAACAATCTCGCAAAAAAAATTAGTCGCTGGTTCACCTCCATGCGGATCTTACAAGCCAAAATAAACGTGAACATATAGAAAGCACATGCAAATGGAGACAGATGATCTATTCCTCCTAAAAATTCACTTTAGACGGTGGATATTAATTACATAAACTATTTTCTCTCTGCTCAGTTTTTTTCAATTAAAGTATATCCGATACTTAAATCAGAACCAGAACTAATTAACTCGGTTCAAGATTCGACTATGTTTGAAAACTTCTAAGTAGAGAACTAATAAAAACAAAAACGGGATCTAATAAAAACAAAAACCGTTGCCTTCTATTGATTTTAATTCTAGGTAGCGTATAATGTTATAGTAACCGAACCAGAACTAAGGTTTTGCTCCTTTCCCGAGCACTTGTAAAGAAGCCCATAATGAAAAGTACTTGAATCAAATGGCTAGAAATCACCGATCGACTGGTCTTTTTGTTTTGACAAAATTCATATTTTTGAAAAACATTAGTGAAGACTGAGATCTAACAAAACCCCCTTTTTTTTTTTCTTTTTTCTGAAACAATCTATTTTAAGTGAAATCGTTTTCAGTGTAATTAACCACTATAACCTTAAGGTTGAAATGCGATACACCAACTTTGAAATAAAGGCGCCTGTAGAAATCATATTTATATTTGAGGGTTGATATCTACACAGCCAATTTTAATACCTTGTGCCCTCATCCTTTTACCAACAAAATTGATTCCTAATGACCTCAACTCATTTGATTAAAATAATATATTTTAATTAAAATAATATATTTTAATTAAAATAATATATTTTAATTAAAAAAATATATATTAATTAAAAAATATATATTTTAATTAAAAAAATACTTTTTATTAAAAAATATTAAATAATTAAAAGTATTCAAATAAAAATTTAATAATTTTTTTTTCATTCCCCACCACCACCGTCACCACCACCGCCACCCCGCTCACCCACCGCCTTCACAAAGATCAGAAAGAAAGAGGGAGGAGAGAGAGAGAAAAAAAAAGTGGGGAGAGAATGATGGCCGGATAGAAATTAAGAAGGGGAAGGGAAGGAAAAAAAATCTAGATCTGAAATTTTTCAGATCTCGTTTAGGGAGAGAGAGGGGCAAGAGAGAGAATGAACAATGTGAAGAAAATGATGATGAAGAGAGGAAAATGAGGAGGGTTTTAGAAAATCGGTGAAAAAAAAATCTGTGAAAAATAGATTTCGTCCATGCTCGGCCTTGCAGAGAGGAGCACAATCATGGTGTGCTCGTTGTCACGATAACGAGCATGAACAAGACATGCTTGTTGATCCATTAACGAGCCAAAAAAAGTTACTGGAACCTTTTTTAAGTTGTGCTCGGAGTTGCAGAGATGAGCACGTGCACTGGTGCTCGTCAACCCACCAAAGAGCACGTAAGTATCATGCTCGCCATTATGTCAAGGAGCACACCTTGACAGTGCTCGGTCGTACACTAAGGAGCACGTGCATTGGTGCTCGCCATTATGTCAAGGAGCATTATACTTACGTGTTCCTTGGTGGGTTGGCGAGCACCAGTGCACGTGCTCATCTCTGCAACTCCGAGCACAACTTAAAAAAGGGTCCAGTAACTTTTTTTTGGCTCGTTAATGGATCAACGAGCATGTCTTATTCATGCTCGTTATCGTGACAACGAGCACACAATGATTGTGCTCCTCTCTGCAAGGCCGAGCATTGGCGAAATTAATTTTTCGTCGATTTTTTTTTCACAGATTTCTTAAAACCCTCATCGTCATCGTTTTCTTCACATGAATCCACTCTATATTTAGCCCCTTTCTCTCCCTAAACTAGATCTGAAAAAATCAGATCTAATTTTTTTTTTTCCTTTTTCTCCGTTAGCCATCAATCTCTCTCCGATTTCTCTTTCTCTCTCACTCTGATCTCTGTGAAGGTAGTGGGGTGGCGGTGGTGGATGTGGGAAAATGGTGCTGAAGTGGTGGAGGTGGGGAGATGGTGGTGACGGTGGTGGTGGTGGTGGTGGAAGAAGGTGGGGTAAGAAGAAAAAAATTGTTTTATTAAATTATTTAATATTTTTTATAAAAAAATTTAAAAATATATTTTAATTAAAAATAATATTATTTTAATCAAATAGAGTTGAGGTCATTAGAAATCAAAATTGATGGTCAAACTTGTTTGACCAAAATGAGGTCACAAGGTATCAAAATTGGCTGTGTGGATATCAACGGTCTTATATTTTAGTACAGTATACAAACCCATTAGGAAAATCCATGTATAATTAAAGAAAACAAGTCAAAGAATACTAGTGGCACATGTTAGTCATTTTAAATAGAACTCAATATAAGAGAATTAGGTTTTGTAAAACTTTCTTTCCCAATGAAACCCTAACCCTAAAGCATAGAAAACAATGCAACAACAGCAACAAGAAAGAAAACCATGGGAAAAGAACCAAACACACAAGAAAAGCGTTAAGATAGTTACAAGACAAAATTTTAAGAATGTTGATGCAAACCAAGAGAATATATACATGACAAAAATTAAGGAGTAAAAAAGAAAAGCATGTGTGGTGACAGGACACGTGTGTAGAAATAATGACTGAATGACACATGTCTTATGTTGTCTGGTTTTGCAGGTTAGTTAGATAGGCACGTGTGATACACAATGATCCACGTCTTGTGAGGTGTTAAAGCTAAAAGTCATCAAACCATTTTTGTGGAGAACAACGCATGTACGGATCTAAATTGATAAGGGTGATGATTTAATAGGCCCCCTCCCCCCTTTCTCTTATCCATACTACCAACGCTCACCTGTGTTTACATTAATAATTAGGGTTTCGTGCATGTATCTTCTTGTGTATAATCTCATTGCAACCCAATATCTAACTAAGATCATGGACCCTCTCTACTCTATCTTGTGTGTAGTATTTTAAAAATTTTAGGAACCCATGAGCCATCCAAAAACTTATTTTTAAAAATTAATTTACACTTATAGTGTGTTTGGATGTAGAATTCATGTTTCCCTTCAGAAATATGAGTCCTTGGAAACATGAATCCCTAGAAACATAAATCCTTTGGTTTGTTTGGCAACCATAAAAGAATCCATGGATTCATGAATCCTTGGAAGCTTGAATCATTTGGTTTGTTTGGCTGTCATTTAAAATCTAAGGAAAATCTCTATTTTGTTGTTTTAATTTTGTGGGGTGTAATCTATATTGAGTTGGGTGCATACATAGTGAATCCTTAGTTTAGAATTCTAGCAAATTCTAAGGGGGGGGGAGGTGGGACTCCAAAATAGGGATTTGCTGGAAAACATATTTCCCTGGGAAACAAGTTTCCAGGGATTCTTGGCAGCCAAACAGACCAGAAAAATATGAATCGCTGGTCCCACTGAATCCCTACCTCGGAATCTCCCATCCAAACAAACCATTAAACTACTATATATTTTGTATTACATCTAAAATTATTTTTGATACAAAATATAATTATAATTATTTAAGTGTAAATTAATTTTTAAAAATAAGTTTTGTAAATCATGAACCACATGGGCCCTTATTTTTACTGTATTAATTTAGGCCCGGTTCTGAGCATGTGTGAGAGGTGCGATCGCACAAAGCCCTCAATTTATTTAAAGGACCCTAAATATTTTTTTTGTATCACCTTATATATAGTTACACCTTTTTTACACCTTGTCTTTTGGACCTACAAGAAAATGATCCAAGTGATTATTCCTTGTGAGGATGACTCATCACAATGTAGATCATCCTCTTAATATATCAAATGCATTGTTCTAAAACTTTAAATTTACCCGGTTAATCAAAATTTGGTTCAAATTTGATCGTAAAATAGATGGGTCAAAAAGCTTAAAATTTCAATCACTTTTTGACGTTCAAAGTTTTAAAATGATGCCATTTTCTTGTAGGGCTGATCTCCATAGCAAGGAAATCATCCTTGCAAAGAATTAGTCCTTGGGCAATCTCGCTACATGAGCCTACATGTAGGCGTAAACAAGGTGTGAGAAAAGTGGGGTATTTAGACAAAACAGTTGGAAAAGTAAAAGGTTTCTTCTTTTTTGAGTATTTTTAAGTGTGGTTTGTTTTGAAAAATGTAGAGGTAACGCCAAAATTAATGCTTTTTGTATGTCGAAAAAAGTCATGTTTTCAGTTCTTGCACAAGGCCCTTTAAATTTCAGAGATGATCTTAATTGTATTTACATTGACTTGTAAGACGTCACTCAGATAATAATGATCTAAGGCTGTGTTTGTTTTTTACTGACTCAGACATCTGAAATCTGACTCGGATCTGATTCGGGTCGAGTCAGATTTCAGATTGTTTGTTTTTATTTTAAATTGCTGACTCGGTTAAGCTGACTCACTTAAAAGATCTGATTCAAGCTGAATTGAGTCAGACATAAATTACAGCTGAATGGAGGGGATGGATATCTGATTCGACCAAATTACTATTGTATCCTCCCAATTTTCTAAAATGGCGACAATCACCATCGACAATCTAAAAGATTTCAACAAAAAAAAAATCAAATTTCTCTGTTGTATCTTTTCCACCGAAACCCTAGAACTTCCTCCCAAATATAAACCCTAGAATATCAATCTTCCGCCATTGACGACGAAGAGATCGAAAACACAGATTTTCTCTCTTTCTCCTCTCTTCTTCTCTTTCTTTCTCTATCTCTCGTTCTCTTTCTCTCTGTATTCATCTATCTTTCTCTCCCTCGACTTTTTTTTCTCTCTCTATCTTTCCTTATCTCGATCTGAGATCTGACATTGATCTCAGCTCAAGATCAGTCTCCGATTTTGGTTCTTAGATCTTAGATTGTCACGACATATCAGACCTTATATCGATATCAGTTCTTCCTTTTGTATCGTCATTTTTTTTATGATCATCCTTTTTTATCATTAAGAGGAGGATTTATACAGATCAATCTCCGATTTGTAGATGGGGTAATTTTTTATTTATTTTGTGAAAGAAAAAAATCAAATGTAAAACGATCTAATGAAGAGTTTTATTTTCCTTTGTTCTTATATTCAAATGATATGAAGAGAACTGGGATTTTTTCAGATGATTTTGATGAAATAGAGGATTTAGATGGGATGCTCGTTCATTGAGATGATTTTAATGAAAGATATATATGATCTTCAATTTCTTTTTTTTTCTTATTATGTGATCTGCGATTTATTTAAGTGATCTCAGGTTGGATTGATTTATTTTTTTCTTTTTTTTTTAATAATATCAGTGATATCAAGTTGGATCAAGAAATATTGATTTGAATACTTGTTAAATAAGGCCATAAGGGTAAAAATGTAAATATATAATTCAGAAAAATAATTCAGATTAGGAAAAACAAACATATCTTGTCCAAAAAATGTCAGATGAGTAAGATTCAGATGAGTTGGATTTAGATGAATCAGATTCAGATGAGTCAGATTCAGACGTAGAAAAAAAACAAACACAGCCTAAGACTTGACTTTGATTTACGTGATCCAAAATTTAAAAAAATCATCTTAAAAAAATCATCTATTTGATCATCTCAATGAAAAATCACATGCTATAAAGGTAAAATGTGGCATGCAAAATATGAAAAAGTTTGAGGGCAATCTCTACAATTTAAAATATATATGACACACATAATGAATGATGCTCTCTAGAAACTTTATGCACATATAACTCCTTCTCGGAGGCAAAGCACTAATAAAACTAATTATGTTGATGGGTCGACCCGTTTGATGCATGCCTTCGAATGTATTGAGACTTTCTTCCAATGTATATCGGAGTCAAATCCAATTTGAGAGCCTTCTCCTTTTCACCTAGCAGCCTGGGTGCCTCATTCTAATTAAAAAAACGGAATATGAGTGAAATATTTTTACATGGAAAAAAAAATGACGTGGTGGACAAGTTATTTTTAATACAAGGACAGTCTTCAACTTTTTGCATGGAAAAAATAATAATGTGGAGGACAAATTTTTTTTTTAATGCACGGATAGTCTTCGACTATGAAAAGTGCTTCCACTATCAAATTAGTCAGAATTTTTGCTCGAGAAATTTCTTAGGACTTATAAGTCATCAGACTTGTCTTGCAGGTCTTGCTTCTTAGTTAAGCTGTTGATTCCTAGAAATTGGTATTGATCCTACTAAATTTGGAGGTTTCCCATTCTAGAAGTCTTCTATTGATTTAAAACTTGATGTTAAATCATAGCAAAAAGTCTAAGTTGACAGAAGAGTGCCCTTGTCGTATTATCGGCCATCTAAAGTGAATTTGTAGGTCCATTTAAATTATTAGACCTAAGTAAAATTCACAAAAACAATGGATCATGCTTTCTATCCATATAGAAACTTCCTCCAATCTATATAGACATGTTGTAAATAATAGTAGTTCTAAATTTTCCATGAAGATACATAAGGAAATATCGAAATCGGGATATTTTGATGTTCTATCTAATCGGGATTAAGTTAATATCGATCATCTACCTAAGATGATCTATCAATATATTTGATTCAATCAGACGGTCGAGATTTAGAGATGATATAGCATTGGGATCCTAGACAAACTTCGCAAAGGTCATATAATTAACAAAAAAAAAAAGTTATTAATTAAGACAAAATAGTGATTATAACTAAATTAAGGGAATCATGGGATATTGGATTTTTGAAAGGGTGGGGGGTTGGGAGGTGATATAAGTGTGAGAGTCCATAGATAGAGTTAAAAATGGTGTATAGTTTTGGACATTTGCCTAACTTCCTTGTCTATTTGTCCTACCTAATATATTATTTTTTAAAATACAAATGTGTGAGAGAGAGAGAAAATGTAACCAAGTGGATGGGATGTATGGTTTTGGGAAAGAAGACAAAAGAGGAGGTTTTGGAAGTATTAAAAGAGACTTCTGAGCTTTGCCTTGCAATCCCCACTCCCACACACAAACCAACAAAAACCATTTTGTGTTGTTTTGTTTTGTTAGGGCATGTTTGGAGGGGTGTAACGATAAGGAATAATGGAAAGTCTGGCCAGCCCCAGTCCTTATTCTCTAGCCACCTAACATGAAGACAAAAACCAGATAGTGAGAAAACAATATATAATTAGTACATTTGTAGAGAGAGAAAGAGAGCAAAAAAGGTTTTGGTGTTACTATATATATATATATATATATATATCTAGCTAGGGAGTAGAATACTCTCTTTCTCTCTCACTGTTGGATGGCCTGTCACGGTTTCTGAATTTGAATCGTTTGGGTCTGATAAGTTTTGAGTTGAGTCGGCTGGATGGAACGATTCTAATCTTAAAAATTGACAAAAACACAATTCCATCTCTATATCTATATTATAAAAGCAGTCTTACAACAAACATATATAATTTTATAATCAATGACATATTTTGTAAATGATCAGTATTTAAAGGGTTTAAGATTAATATGAGTTGGTAGAGGCAAAAAAGTAGTGTATACATGGATTTTTAAAAGATGATGTACATTTGAACGAGAGATAAATTAATTAACTCATAATTTTTTTTAAATAAAAATGTCATAACTTTTAATCTACAAATCAATTTTTGACAAAATTTATTTTTTTGAAAAATATTTACGAAGATCTTTAAAATGAGACTAGTCACCAATACTAAAATTTTAAAGATAAAAATGCTTATTTGGTACGTATTAAGTATGAATAGGGTCCATACGACACATGATCGGCATGCCGAATGTATGTTGACATGTGCTGAATGCACGAAATCACAGATTAACAAATGCTAGAACAAATTTTAGATGATGATAACGCGCGAACGAATTATATGGATTGTGTCGAAGGAATGGGTTAGCGCTAGTCTCTATATATAATGGGGTTTCGATGGGTTCCATTTGAACATGCATCTCTTATTCACATGCAAGAGTCAAATATTTTCTCCCATATTTGAAAATTCCGCCCTAATCTACTTTTTATGCTTCATTCTTTTATTCATATAGTCTGTCTACACTGGTTTATGGGTCTACACATTGGCAGCCAAAGGCTGATTTTTAGTGAGGATAATTTTTTCATCAATTAGATTATTCGAATATTTCTACCCACATATTTTTTTACCATGTTCCACCCACTTTATTCCTGCACTTTGACTATACCGGTTCATAGGCCCACATAGAGATGATACAAATATTAATTTTTATGAGGATGATATCTTCATAATTTACATGATGTTTCTGAAAATAATCTCATCACCCTTACATTTGGGGCTCGCAAGGGATGATTCAAGGCTTAATTTTTCATGATGAGGATTTCTTTATCATGTATGTTAAATCAACTCTTTGATCATCTTTATACATAGGTTCCACAGATAAGAGTAAACGGGGTTTAAGATTAAATGGTACAATGAAGAAAAATAAGGTGAAAAGTAGAGTTTCCTTTTGAAAATAAGAAAAGTGTTCATATTTAAAAAAATTATAATAATGCCCCTCCAATATTGTAGGCTCTTCTTTGATCAAAACCCAACGTAAGGAGCATCACCTAGATCATACTCACAAAAAAAAAATCTCATCATGCATTCTAAAAAGTTGAATCATAAAAAATGGGATACGATTCCATTCAGATTTTTACATATTCTACACACCTTATTCTTTGTATTCTGCTTATACCTACATGTAGGGGTGTCAACGAGACGGTTCCGGATTGGAACCTAAAGGTTCCAGATCCAGTCCCGTTAATATGAAGCGGTTCCGGATCCTTTCGGTTCCCATTCCGGAACCTCAATTGGTGGTTCTGGATCCGGTACCGCTAGGATCCGCGGGTACTCGATACCCGTTTTAAATTTTTATTTTTTTATTTTTTTCACATAAAGCCTATTTGTATTTTGTATTTTCGTATTCTATTCAATTATAAAATTTGTTATATAATAGTCATTGGTTTCTTTTTTTTTAATTAAAAAAGTTAAAAAATTATTATATAATAGTAAATTAAACTATAAAATTATAAAATTTATACGGTACCGGATACCCGCGGGTACCCGTTGGGTGGATCCAAAAATTTTGGATCCAAAACGTGTAGATTCGAAATGGATCAAAAATTTATCGGATCCACAAAATGAGGTCCCAGAACCGAAAAAAACGGTTCCAGTACCGGTTTAGTTCTGGGTATTTTGGTACCCATTGACACCCCTACCTACATGTAAGGCATGCTTCAAGATGATTCAAGGCATGATTTTTGTGAGAAACAATATCCTCATCACGTAGGTCAAAATCAACCATTCGATCATCTCTATGTAAGTCCCATGGGCAAGAGTAAATGTGGTTAAACCCTTTCGATCATGTCTATGTGTGCCTATATTTGAAGAAAGTTACAATAATGTCTCTCTAATACGTGTTCTTCTTTGATACAAACTAACGAAAAAAATATGTGCAACGAATCTGAGAGATCGCACATATAAATGTATATGTCTATCTAATCTTACCAGTAATTAATTAATCTTACTCTCTTTTTAAATGCATGTGCAACGTACGTGCAATGGGTTATTATTAATTAACCTATTAATAGGATGGTGAGGTTGACCGTTTAACACCCATGCATGCATGCATGTCTCAGATTGCGCAGGTTTTTTTTTTTTTCATGTTACAAATGGGTGAAGAAGAGTGAACTCTTCTCCTTCCGCATTTACTTAAAAATGAACATTATTTTTACATATTAGACTTCTTAAATATAAATTATAAATGTGCATATACACATGCTGCATACTAATAGCTAAAGATAAAATAATAAGATACGCTCCCTCTAACTCTTATTTCCAAGTAGACATGGCGTGGGTTTCATTAATTTCACTGGATTCTCATTTATTATGCAATCACGCTTAAGATTACGAGTTTAACTCCTTGAGTTAAGCCAAAGCCAAAGTCATTTCGACCAGGATTTTGGTGTTGGATTTTTTTCCTTTTTTGTTTTCTTTCCTTTCAAAACTTTTTTGTCCATTGATTGTTTGAAAATTACTGACAGAACATACTATACAACCAGGGGTTTTAGAGTACTCTTAATGCTCACTTTTTTACTAATTCAACCCACCTTACGAGTCAGTTTTATAGATTTGACAACGCAAATTTTACAAAATATAAAATTTGTTAGTTCTGTAAAGCTGACATTTATAGTTTACAAAATGACATTTTGAAGTTTCTAGATCCAACATTATAAGTTTCTCTAATGTAATATTTTTGTATTGTGTTTGTCGTATCTGGGGAACTTAAAGACCATTTTGCAAATAGTAATGCTATTAATTCAGCCGAAATTCATCTCTCAAGTTTTTCGCATTAATATCGTAGCATATCATCAAACACATTTAAGACAAAGTGCGCCGTCATATCAATGTAAGAAAACACGGGGACAAATTTGGGCGGGATGAGAAACATTTTTCTTTCGTAAAATGTTGACTGAAACTATAAAATGTTGGGCGGAAATATCCGGCTCCCTAAGGAAAACCCTTATTAACTCGAGTTAAACTGAGGCAGCACATAATTGTTTGACTCGAGTTAATGTTACCTTGCCAATTCAAACTTCGAACTAGCATTGGATTTGGCCGATTTCCAAATGATTTTCCGAGTCAACTCGGTATCGACCGAGTTTTATGGACATTAAATCATAGAGAGTGAACGGTACTCCCTAGGGTTGAACTACATAGATTTCAACTATATATTCCTCAACACGACACCAAATGAATATCGACAAAGTTGGCCCTCTTGCATTGTCGACAACGCAGCTATGGAAAAAGTTGTTCAAAACAGTCCTAATTGAATGAACGTTTCTGCAACGGTGTGAGAGAAAAGAAAGAGCTAGCTTTGGAAGATCAGAAACCCTAAGTTGCTCTTTTTCTGATATTTAGAGAGAAAGTAGAGCAAGTACTGTAGAAGCCAAAAATTTCCAGAGTGCTTTTTCTGGGTTTTTGATGACTTTGAAAACCCAGAAAGGTTTTTGGTTCTGTTGATGAGTGTTGTGACTTATTCTAAGTGAAATCATCAGTTACTATTTCTGGTACTCTTCTTTACTCTTATCTAGTTGTTTTTTTTTTTTTGTTTCTTGTTGATTTGTTTGTGAAAATTTGTCTGAATTCTCTAAATTATATGATACCCATTTACGTCCATTTTGTTAGTTTTATGTTTCTGATTGTTTTGCTCTGAATTGAGGTATTAAATTATCTTCAATTTCTTTCAAAACCAGTGAGAATCATCTGTTCTTTTTACTGTTTTAGTGTTCTTCTTCCATGTAATTCATTTTCAGTGTTCTGATTTTGCTTTATGCTTTGTTAATTCTTATAAACTTATGTTCTGTTGTTGATTCGTCCATTTTTATAGATCTTATGTTCTGCAAATTTGTTTTGTAAGGCATGAATACTTCGAGACTAAGTAGTTAAATCTTTCCTTTTCAGCAAATTTGGTCAGCAGTTGTTATCTCCCTTTTTCTTTGGAACGGAGAAACATAATCGTGTTTGTTAATGGCAAGAATGGTTCAAGACGAAGGATCATCTTCTGTAACTTCATCACCTCTTCAGTTCTTCTCTTTAATGTCACTTTCCCCTAGTTTGGGGTCACCATATCCATGGCTTCGCGAACTAAAATCGGAAGAACGTGGATTATATCTGATCCATCTCTTACTCTCTTGTGCGAATCATGTCGCCGCTGGTAGTCTTGAAAATGCAAATATCGGGCTCGAGCAAATTTCCCATCTTGCTTCTCCTGATGGAGATACAATGCAAAGAATTGCTTCCTACTTCAGTGAAGCACTTGCAGATCGGATTCTAAAAGCTTGGCCTGGTTTGCACAAAGCCCTAAATTCAACCAGGCTATCTTCTGTCTCTGAAGGAATTCTCGTTCGAAAGTTGTTTTTCGAGCTTTGCCCCTTTTTAAAGCTTTCATTTGTGATTACAAACCAGGCAATTTTAGAAGCCATGGAGGGGGAAAAGATGGTTCATATTATTGATCTCAATGCAGCGGAGCCTGCACAGTGGATTGCCCTCCTTCAGGCTTTGAGTGCACGGCCCGAAGGTCCGCCGCACTTGAGAATTACAGGCATTCATGAACAGAAAGAGGTTCTCGAACAAACTGCTCTTCGATTAACTGAGGAAGCCGAGAAATTAGATATCCCGTTTCAATTCAATCCTATAGTTTGCAAATTAGAGAATCTGGATGTTGAAAGTTTACGTGTTAAAACTGGAGAGGCTCTAGCAATTAGCTCTGTTCTTCAACTACATACTCTCTTGGCTTCTGATGATGAGAACCTTAGAAAGAAATCCCCACCTGTATCCAGAAGTTCGAATTCAGTTAACTTGCAGAGAGCTCTGCAGATGAACCAGAGCACTTTAGGTGAATTACTTGAGAAAGATTTGATTAATGGATACAGTCCAAGTCCTGATTCTGCCTCATCATCTCCTCTATCTTTATCCACTTCGGCAAAGATGGAGAGCTTTCTTGCAGCTCTATGGGGATTATCTCCAAAGATTATGTTGGTTACTGAGCAAGAATCGAACCATAATGGACCAACGTTCATGGAGAGGCTCTTGGAAGCACTCTACTTTTATGCATCTCTGTTTGACTGCTTGGAATCCACAGTGTCTAGGTCTTCAATGGAGCGAATGAAGGTGGAAAAGATGCTTTTCGGAGAGGAGATTAAGAACATTATAGCTTGTGAGGGAACTGAAAGGAAGGAGAGGCACGAGAAGCTTGAAAAATGGATTCAGAGGCTTGATTTTGCAGGGTTTGGTAGGGTTCCGATGAGCTACTACGGACTGTTGCAGGCAAGGAGATTGTTGCAGAGTTATGGCTGTGATGGGTACAAGATAAAGGAGGAGAATGGCTGTCTGGTAATTTGCTGGCAAGATCGAGCACTTTTTTCTGTTTCAGCTTGGAGGTGTAGGAGGTATGATTGATTAATTCATCTTATGGGGTTTGACTGATAAAAGAAAGTTATATGGTGTTTGAGTTTTTTCTTTTCTTTTCTTTGTACAAAGGATTTGGAGTTTTGTTTATCTGCAAATGCATAGTGTTCATGGAAAAGTTTTGATCTTCATTCTATGTTTTAAGTTCCATTTACTCATTTAATTTTTTCGTTGGAAGTTGGGTTTTCGCTGGAACCTCTCAGTAATTAATTCATTATTATCGTAATGCTCATTGTCGTCTTTGACTTATCTGCAAATGCAAAGCGTTTATGGAAAAGTTTGATCTTCATTCTATGTTTTAAGTTCCATTTACTCATTTATAGTCCCTTTGGACAAGGGATTTGGGGGAGAGATTTTGTGGGGACCAGGGATTTGGTGGAAAAATCATGTTATATTTTTCCTCAAAATCCCTGGTCCCCACAAAATCCCTCCCTAAAATCTCTTGTCCAAACGGACTATTAGTTATTTTGTCGGAAGTTGGGTTTCCGCGGGAACCCTTCAGTACTTAATTCATTATTAACGTAATGCTCATTGTTGTCTTTAACTTATCTGAAGTTCATAGTTCTTGTGGAAAAGTTTTGATCTACATTCTAGGTTTTAAGATTTGTTTACTCATGTATTTCTTTGGTGATAATGCCTTATCTTAATCGCCGTTTCTTATTGTAATTGTGTGGACTTAAGTCACTTCAATGGCCTAAAGCATGATCTGTAATCTCCCGAATCAACGGGCTTAAACTTCATGAGTTTATTTTAACTCTTGTGGATTTATTTCTTCAAAAAGAAATGAAAAGGAAAAAAATCATGCATGCACACAAATACACACATTAATACCTATTATTTTGTTAAAACTTCACAATAGTTCATAATTAATCAACAAATTACTATGATAAGACGGATACAGATTTGTTCTCATTTTAGGCAACTTAGGAAATACCTTTTTAAAACTATAGGTAAATGTATTGAACACATTATATGCAGAAATTTGTGAAGTATCAAGACTTACTTCTACACAGTAGTTCATGTATGAATTATCTAAAATGGATACTGCTTATGGAAAAAATATTATCTTCATTCTAGGTTTTAAGTTTTGCTTACTCATTTAGGCAACTTAGAAAAAAAAAAAAAAAAAAAATTCTTCAAACTTTTAGTAAGGATTTTATAGAGGTAAATGTATTGAACACATATTGTAAAGAAATTTGTGCAGTATCAAGACTTGTAACTTCTGTAGAATTGTGATTAATAATAGGAGCTTGATTGCATTCACCTCTGTGATTGAAATAAAATCAGTTATTGTTATTGCTTCAATTTTGTTTGAGATAAAATCAAAACTCTAATATGCTATTTGTTTTTTGTTCAAGATCTTCTCACATTAAAATGCATTCTTACAGAATTGAGTTCAGTCCTGGGCTCCAGAAATTCTTCCAACAAATGCATAGTAACGTCTTAATTATTTCGTACTGTGAAGTAAAAATCTGATCGACTTCACTCGTCTTGAATATTTGTGATTCAGTTTCTATGTTGTCTTCGAAACTACGTAGGACGATGGGTTTTGAATCACCCTGAATAAGCAACTTATTTGAAGTCTTATCTTCAATTTCAAGAAAGAAATTCTTTCTTCATTCTCAAGATCTTTGCAGTTGGATTCTTAGCCAAGCTTGTTTGAACATAAATCCTAATATCTCTAGCTTCAGAAACCTTGGATTGGAATTCAGTAATGCTAGCTGGACATATTGGCTTGGGCCCCTTATGTCACCCAGTTTAGTTCAGCTATTGAATATTCTTTTATGTCAGGCTTCCATTTATGTTTATTACATTATTATGAAGGAATAATCAGAAAATTTCAAAAAAAAAAAAAACACACACACATTTTGGATAGCATTTAATTCCTGAAACCATCTTGCATCATTCCGACTCTATCTAGCTTCTACTTCATTACTGGATTTGTTTTACAAGGTAAACTTCATCCCCCTTCAGTGATTGAAAACTTGATCCAGGTCATAAACAAAATATCGATAACTCAAGATATTGACAAAGTTCAGAATCCATCTTTTCTGAACCAACTTTTAACATTATTTTCCTATTTCATTAGCCAAATTCTTCCTATTTAGCTCAAAATACAACCACAAAGCCTACTAATAGTTTGTTTGTTTTTTTTGCCACTAATTAGTGCAGGCCATACAAAATAGCTTTTATTTTTCACCACTAACTAGTGGTAGTCAGAGGCAAGCTTTTAATTTTAGGCTTCAAACCCATTAAGTAGTAATAAGCTATTTCCAATCACTTAATACCACTTAATGGGTTTAAAGCTCAAAATTAAAGGTTTGCCTGTGACTACCACTAATTAGTGGTGAAAAATTAAAGCTATTTTGTATGGGCCTGCCACTAATTAGTGGCAAAAAAACAAACAGGCTCTAAGTCTTAGAGGGCGTTTGGCAGCCAGAAGCAGAAGTGCTTCTACTTCTTGTTGAAGCAGGAGTGCTTTTAAGAAGTCAAAAATTAGGAGAAGTTTGTATGGTAAATTATTGACTTATAAGCCAATAAGTCGATAAGTTAATATAGCAATGTAACACATGGAGAAGTCAAAATAAAAAGATTAGTATATCATTTTTGTTGTTGTTATTATTTTTTATTGTCAATAATAATGATTATTGTTATTATTATTATTATTATTATTATTATTATTATTCTAGTTATTATTATTATTATTATTATTATTATTATTATTATTATTGTTATTATTATTAACATAACAATTTTGACAATGAGAATATTTCGTAGATTCAAAAGATGTGATTGTGAAACTTTTGTGATACATGTTCTGGTGGATCCATTACCGACATTTGAAAGTAATTAAAATCTTCAAATAAAATTTTATAATAGAGAATATAAGGGCCCGTTTGGTTCGTGATCCAAAAACTTGTTTTCAAAAACTAATTTACACTTGAACTAAACTATATAATGTATCACATTTAAAATTACATTTTCACTTTACTATAAAATCCTATATCATTTCATTGAAAACACATAAAACAACAATTTTTTGTTTTATAAAATCTTACATGATTTTATTATAAATCCTAAAACAGTTTTGGATGTAGTACAAAATGTATATTATTATAGGTGTAAATTAGTTTTTGAAAACAAATTTTTGGATAACAACCCAAACGGGCCAATATCCCAAAAATTCTGATCCATCTCTCTTAATCGAACCTCCAAACCCTTGGCAAATTCTCAAATCTCATCTCTTTCCCTTTCCTCATCAAATACCTAAACCTCAATCCATTCTCCTACAGAAAAACAAAAAAAAAAATAAATTGCTCAAATCGACAAAGAAGGGACTAAATTCAAGGTTAATGTATGAAACCCTAACTTGTTTTTCTGTCAATCCATCAACGATGAACATGTGCCAGTACTGCTTCAAAGCCTCAACCTAAATTTACGATACCTCTTACGTTTTTCAGCCAAGAAATACCTAGATCTAACTCAGTAATGTTGCAGGAGAGATTAGATAATCAAAGAGATTTGGAGTACGATGAGAAGCAGATAAAGTAATTGAGATGAAACCTACTGTTGTCGCCATCTCCGTTCGTTTTCACCATTCACCGTCCACCTCACCTCCATCTTGACGTTGAGAAGAGAACAAGCTTTTGTTCTTTTGGAGTAAAAAGATGGAGGAGATAAAATGAAATTAAAAAAATTACATAACTCGGGATTTGATGAGAAGTTACTTCTTCCAGAAGCAAGAAGCAAAAAAAATTTGCTTAAAAAACAAGTAACTTTTTTGCTTCTAGAAGTCATTTGCTATTAATGTTACCATTCATGCTTTTTGATTTTTTGACTTTTATAAACAAAAAAGTAACTTCTTAAGTGGTTGCCAAATGCCCTCTTAATATTAAACACCTTTTGTAATTGATTTCTGTTATCAGAAGAACTAGAAATAATACTAGTTTACTTGCCCACTAAGTAAACTAGTTCCAAATGATCAAAGTCTTGGTTATATTATTTTCTATATGGGTTTTGTATAAAGACTAAAATTTAAGAAGAGTTTTCTCTCTTTATCAGCTCTTCTTCTTTTGACATTAACTCAGCAATGCAGAAGACTTTACTTTTTCATCATCAATTTAGGAGTCATTTAGTCTCCTATGAGGCTGAATGAAGCCGATTATGTATGTCTTTGAGCTCCTCACAAGATGAGCATGATATCTCCACCCTAATTTTTACGTGTTCCATCTACCTCATTCTTACGCTAGTTAGTGAAACCAATAACATGCAAATTGCTTAAACGTTTGATTAAACAGCTTGCATGTAATAGTAAGGTAGAGTAAACGCTCGATTAAACGTCGATATTAAGATGGGTCGGGAATAGGATCACCATATGTAGGGCAAAGTTTCAGATTTTGCACCATAGAAAAAGGAGAAATCGGAGAAACATTAAGACCAGAGTCTTTAAGAAAGTCCAAAATATATTTATGTTGACATAAAAAAATCCCATGAGGGGAGAAATTTCAATACTAAGGAAGTATTGTAAACTCCCTAAATCTTTAAGGTGCTGTTTGGCTACCGAGAAATCCCCAACCCCGACAGAGAAAACCCAAAAATGTTGTTTGTTTAGAGGGCGTTTGGCAACCAGATGTAGAAATGTTGCTGCTTCTGAAAAAGCAGAAGTACTTCTGAGAAGTAAAAAATCATGAGAAACTTGTATGGTAAACTACTAACTTATAAGTTGATAAGTCAATAACTCAATATGGCAATGTAACATGATTAGAAGTCAAAATAGAAGAAGTTAAACTACCGAGAAATCCCTAACCCCGACAGAGAAAACCCAAAAATGTTGTTTGTTTAACATGTTTTCCACAAAAACACGTGATTTTTGAAACACGGATTGGGTCTCCGTACCTAAAATAATGGGAAAGTGGAAAACCACCAAATGCAAAAATCCGCTGCTGGAGCTCGTGTTTCCTCTCTTGTTCGTTCTAAACAGAAGGTATGCTCTTTTTATCTTCTCCTTCTCTTCTGTCCTTCGTCTCCTTCTCTTATTCTCTCCTTCGTATTCATCTCTCCACCGTTTCCTTCTCTCCTTTTCTTCTTTGTCTTCATCTCTCCATCTTCTCCTTCTCTTTGTCTGATCCCCTTCCATCTTCCTCTCCAACGTCTTCTCTCCAATCTCTTCCAATCACACACTCTCTCTCCTTCATTATCTCTGGAAATTTTTGTTCAATTTCTTCGTCTTTTCAACTTGATTGATCTTTGGATTTATGGCGTAGAAGAAAAAAAAATTTGATTGAGTTTTGGATTTCTAGGGTGTTTTGCAATGGATATCTATTTACAAGGACAAGTAATAGAACGACAAGATTATGTAATTGGTTACTATAATGTAAATAAGCTTTTGCTCAAAAAAGAAAAGAAAAAGAAAATAAGTTTTTTCACACTTTTGGTTTTATTGTTGCTCTTGCCATTTTCATTGAAAGAGATGTGTTACTTAATTGGATATATATCAATTTAGTTGTTTGAATTCCACATGTCTTCCATATGAATTTTATATGTTTGTGAGGTGTGCTTAAGCTTAGTTTACAAAGGAAATTCTGTCGAATTTGAGTCTTGTATGAGGACTTATTAAAGATGTTCAATGTGAGTTAGAATTTTGTATTATTTATTAAGATATATAAGCATAAATATTTTATTTTCTATATTTGAATATTGAAGTTAAAGTAGTTAAATAAATGGACCCAGAACCACTGGGAACTAGAACCGTCTCTGTCCAACTGGATCCCGTTCTAGAACCTTTGGTACCCGATCCGGAACCGACCCAATAACACCCCTACTCGTCAGGGATGGTCAATGATCCTTGAATCCTAAGAAATAAATGGGCCAGGTCAAATTTGATCCTAACCCGTGTTTATCGTGAGGGTTTCTAAAGGCGCTTTTCCTTTTGGAGGAGGGCACATCAACGGAGTCAATTGAGAGTCAAGTACCTGAGTTGACTATATCTTTAACCTCCAAACTTTAATTACTATATATGCACCATCGATCGATAGCTGGCCATGATCCAAATCGGATCGTTGGAGATCGGCATTTTTTTCGTTTTAACGTGGATTCATTTCGTCAACCATGGTCAATACGGTGGCAAAGAGAAGGGGTGCCCCCTCTCATCTATTGCAGCCACACTTTACTATCTATATCTACATCATGGTAGCAGGCTGGGGCTAAAAAAAATAATATTTGTTTTTATTTACAGCTTAAACTTAGGTTTTATTTCGATCAACATACTGATCACGTAAAACGAGCTCACCTAATTTTCTATAAAAAGAGTTACAATTAACTAAAACAAAACTTTTCACAATAATGAAAAATTTTGTTAATATTTCAATCAGTTTTTATTTGCTAAAATTTGTGTGGATTTCATCCATGATTCGATAATAACCAACATGGATAAGTATTATTTCTCTTCCAAGTTCTCAAGCAGACTTCGAGTGTTCACCAAGAAATGAAGAGAGAAAAAAATTTACAAGTACAATTTTGATAGGTTTGAATATGAGAACGGGGTCAACACAAGTCTTACTATAGCTTTATCAAAAGTCAAAGCCTTAAGGTGCTGTTTGTTTACAGGGAAATCCCAGACAAGGACGAAGAAAGCCCTAGAAAGGTGTTTGTTTCGCACGTTTTAAGTAGAAAAACATGAAAAGTGAAACCCGGCCTGGGAGGTACACAAAAATCTGGTGAAAGGGAAAACCACCAAATAGGTATTTTCCCCAAATCCTCGTCAAGATAAACCCCAGTAGACTTCGAGCCTGTTTGTTTTTTTTCTGAAAACAAGTCTGAATCTGGCTCGTGGTCTGAGTTGGGCTTGAGTCAGAATTCAGTTTGTCTGTTTTTTATTTTTTTAGAATCTGAGTCGGAAATCGAGTCAGTAAAACATCTGAATACACCCTCAAAGTTTTCAGTAAAGATTTTGTACTAAAAAGGGATTGAGAAGTCTGAGTCGCCCAATTTACAGTTTTGTCCTCCAGATATTTCAAAAATGACAAAACTAGCCTCAAACAAATATGTAAAAGGGTTTTTATCCTCTTGCCATTGTTTTCAACGTGGAGGACTTAGGAGCGAGCTTCCGGCCAACAATCTCCTCTTTCATCGATCTCTTTCATCACCATTAGAGGTTAGTAGTGATCTTTATTTAATTTCTTCTTACTTTCTTGTTGGTTTGTAGTTGAAATTTCTTCCAAAACCCTAACTCCATGATTATTAGAGTTGTTGAAACCAGTAACTAGCCTTGATTTAGTTGCTCATTCGCATTTACCAACGTTTTCACAGCAATCAAAATCAGTTGATGATTACATTACATGGATTAATTTTTTTTCCTTACTTAATCGGTACCTTGCTTGTGCGAATTGATTTCACAAAGGATTTGTGAAATCTCATCTTATAATGTTTAGGGTTTCTTTCTTTTACTTTTAGTTATCTCAAATTTCAGTTAGGTGGAGATTGGAGGTAACTCTACTGAACAGGAGAAACAATATCTCCTTATTTTTGTTGATAAAAAAATATCTTCTTACTTTTCAATTACTTATTTTTATTTTTATTTACTATGAACTTCCGATTTAGAAGGGTTTAGATGCCTTGGAGACCTTGTTATTGGTCTTTTTTTTTTTGTTGGAAACGTATGTAATTTTTTACTTTTTTGTTGTTGTTGTTGTTTTTTGCTGTTTAGTGTAAGAAAGTGAAGGTTATATGAAGCAATCCCATACCTTTTTTTTAATAGAAACGCAGAGACTCGCATCATCTATTGCAAAACATCGGTTTTATCGTACAGGTAAATGAAAGATACAACCCCAAACCGCAACACCAAATCTTTAGTTTCTCATTTTTGTTTTTTCTTCTCTCATTATATACTTGATCTTTTTTTTTTCCTTGTCAAATCTTATGTATTCCAAACCACTTACAATAAAAGCGTATGCTAATTCTGGTTCTGATTACCTACAAGTGGCCGACCACATCCCATGGTGAATCCTTTAGTTCCATCAGGCATTTTTAATTAATCCACAGGTAGTTTATGTTTTTGTGGTCTGACCTCTTACAATTGATTATAATTGTCATAAATTATAATTGATTAAGCTTCTACGACTGAAGCCTGTAATTGTTTTTGTGTTTAAACTCTATTTATAAAGGAAACTCTATTGGTTTTGAGTCTTATATTTTGCTAATATTATTGTTTCTTCTCAATGTTAACACAAAGAGAAAATGAAAAGAAAAGAGGGAGTAGAAAGAAGAGGAGATATGATCGATCCATAGAAATTAATATAAATAAGGGTAAAAGTGTCAAAAAGTCAATCAGACATAATTTAATAAAAGAATTTAGATGAAAAAATAAACAAACTTAAATTCAATCAAGTCAGATCCAGATGATCTCAGATCCAGATGACTCAGGAAGTCTCAGATTCAGATTTCAGAAAAAAAAACAAACGCCACCTTCGACTTTTCTTTTACGGGAGCTGAGAGAGCTCGACTCTCTTCTTCGTTTTCGAAACGAACCAGGTATGCTTCTTTCTCTGGTCTCTCCTTCATCTCCTTCTCTCATCCTCTACTTCGTCTCCTTCTCTAATTCTATATGTTCTTCGTTTTCGAAACAAACCAGAGGCTCTCTGTCTCTTTCTTCTTCCTTCTCCCTCTCCATCGTATTCACTCCTTTTACTTTACTCACACTTTCTTTTTCTCATTTATCAGTTCAAGAAATTTTTGGTTTGGTTGATCTTTGGATTTCTAGGGTGGAAGAAGAAGAAAAAAAAAAATCTTGGTTGATTTGGATTTCTAGGGTAGAAGAATTTTTTATTTTTTTTTATCTGCAACTTGTTATGACAAGGAAAAAAATTGTTCTAAATTTTTCTACAATTCTAACAGTGAAATTTTCTAGGATTTTGCATTTTGATAATTTATGTTCTTATTTATTTTATTTTTTTGTCTTAATTTTTCTACAACTTGTCACTGAGAAGAAGAAAAAATTTGTTCTTATTTTTTTTTTGCACTTGAACTATGCAATTATCTAGGGTTTTGCAATTTGGTGATTATGTTTTTATTTTTTCTGTTTTGTAACTTGATCTGTTCTTAATTTCTTTTTTTTCTAAGAAGTTGTACATGCAAAATTTGTTCTCTTTGCACATAAAGGAAAGATAAACATGTTGATTTGTAAAAGATTTCAGATTTTANAATGAGATGGGTCCAAATATTGAGAAAAGCCACCTTTCTGATAGATTGGTGACAACAAGTGACAACCATTTTGATGTTGCTACTTGCTAGGGTCTTGGTGAATGGCACAAGTAAGAGGAGCAAAACTGTGCCATTTTCACTTGCTCATCTTTCATGAAGAGTTTAAAAGAAATATGCTTATCAGTAAGGTTAAAACTTTGTGAGAGGATTAGAGAATAATGGACACCAATGACCAATCACGCTCCCTCTGTTGATTCAAACCAAAGTCAACTCCAGCTTCTGTGCTGGAGACTTTGTTGTGTGATCATCTCAGCTTCTTTCGAAGTGAGGTATTTGAGGTGTGGTCCACCATAGGACTTTCGAGTGTGCATATGGTTTCTGTTCTCATCAGTGTGGTTGAATTTCTAATTTACCTGTTTACTACAACACATGATGAACTTCTTTTTTAAACAGGGGTTCCTATTGATAAGGTGGCAGTAATGAATCAGAAAACGCGTGATTATGTTGGGAAGAAACTGCTCGAGCTAACTCTGATGGAGTTATTTGTATTCCGTTTTATGCAGGCAGGTTATCTTTGTTCTTTTCTGTGTTCAGCTTCCCAGTAGAGTTTCCTGTGTTCTTATCTGCTTCTTTGGTTCTTAGCATAAGGAAAGCTTTTCTTAACATTTCAATTTAGCTGTTGAAGTCATCCAAAGGCAAGAGTTTTGATGTAAAATTCATGCTAAAATTGCGTCACATCTCATCCAATTATTGGATGCTTGGGCAGACACAAGATTTGACGGTGTAGTGGTTGTACAAGTTCATGGAGTCTACTTAATTTTGGTCATTGATTTCCAGTTTCCCTTCTTTTCTTCTATGGTTGTTCTTATGGATATTTTCTGACCTTAAAAAGGCTTAGCCGCTTAGGCCTATATAAAGTTACAACAGTCTTATACTGATATAAGATGTTTATCATTTAACAGTTTTCTTTTTCTACTTGCCAGCCTAACACTTGTTTGCTTGCATTTCTTTCTCTTTTTTATCTCCTTAAAATAGACCGATCCTAACTGGAGCAATTTCCTATATGATGAAACCACAAACATGATAAATCTCATAGACTTTGGGGCTGCTCGGGGATACAAAAATAGTTTTGTGGATGACTACCTAAGAATGGTGAGTTCTCCTTGTATTTTCAATTATCTCCCTGGTTTACTCATGTAAGAGAATGACCTACAAACTTAAGCTTGCTGCCTCTGTGATTAGCTTTGAAGTTTTTTCTCATCCTCCCTCTCGAGTGGGTTAGTATTGTTCAAGGTTATAGAATATGACAACATTAAGAGCTCCTGATATTGATGATTCAAGCATGGAACTCTTCTTTTCTGCTTTTTGAATTTTATATTGTTATGTATTGAATAATTGTTCCATCCCTTTGATCTTTTCTGATTAGGTGATTGCATGCGCAAATTGCGATAGAGATGCAGTGATTGAGATGTCACGCATGCTTGGTTTTCTCGCAGGAACAGAATCAGAAGTGATGTTAGATGCTCATGTTCAGGCTGGTTTTATTGTGGGATTGCCATTTTCAAATCTAGGTGCATATGACTTCCGCTCCACCAACATTGCTCAAAGCATTTCTAACCTAGGGGCGACAATTTTGAAGCACCGTATGACCCCGCCACCTGATGAAGTATACAGTCTTCATCGGAAGCTATCAGGTGCATTCTTGGCTTGCATCAAGCTTGGGGTTTTTGTACCATGTAGAGCATTATTATATAAAGTGTACGAGAAGTACAGATTTGGTGAGGAGGAAGATGGTGAGACCCTGCGAAGCAGCTCCATCTCATGATAATATCTCATGCTTTTTTTGTTCTGTATCAATTGATTATTTTATTTATTTATTAATGCAATAATCTGGGGATGCAATTGTGTCCCAAATTTTTTTTTAATTTTTTATTTATTTATTAATGCAATAATCTGGGGNATAGGCTGAGAAATCTAGATGAAGATTGTTGAATTTTTTTCATCTATGCAAATGTAATATTTCAAAATTATTTATGAGAAAGATTAATGAAAGATATATATGCCTAAAAAATTATATTATCTTATATTTGAATATTGAAGTTAAAGTAGTGAAATTTATAACTCACAATACTTTTAATAACCAAAGTTACGGACAAACTCCAAGATAGGTTAGACTTTCAGACAAACAACATGCAAAATAAACCCAGCAAAGATACAGTGTCAGACAAACAACATGCAAAGTAAACTCAGCAAAAATATAGTGTCAGACAAACAGCTTCATAGTTAACCAGGTTCAGAGTTTTCTCAGGACGGGTCTAGGAAAATCCAGTCCATGATATTTCAGTGCAGCCAAACAGAGCCTAACTCTCTCAACAGAACAGTCTCTCTAACCTCTGCATATTCAGCTGTCCTCTCCGTTTTATATAGTCTCTGTTTTCGCGGCGGGAGGACAACCCACGTAACCCAAATATTTTTATTTGTTTTTCCCTCTGTTTTATTTTTTATTATTTCAGATTGAGTAGCGTTTCATTGTCATTTTTCAGATCAAGCAAGTATTAGCGTTTCTGCGGGCCGATTATTTTTGCCATGCCATCATCTCAAGACCTTCGTAGGCTTGTCAATGGCGCGTCTCTCATTGGCAAGGAGTTCACTAAGCGCTCTCAAGTTATTGACAGTGCCATTTCCGGTGACTTACAAACCCTAATTTCTTCTTCCGCTAAAAGAGCCTTACTCTCTGCTATAGATTTAACTGGCCTTACTAAAGGCAAAATTCGCGAATTCGCTTACCCTAGTTCCAAAGAAAACGTTGTCTGCTTCACAGATTCATCTGAAGAAACTCTAACCTCCAAACCACCTCCTCCTTCTCCTGCTGCTGCTGAACAACGACAACAGAAAATCATCAGCTCGAATCAAGGTGTGGAAACTTCTTCCACATCTCGACCAGACGATCATGGGGAGGTTCCCCACCAGATCAACTCAACAGATAANATGCAATAATCTGGGGATGCAATTGTGTCCCAAATTTTTTTTTAATTTTTTATTTATTTATTAATGCAATAATCTGGGGATGCAATTGTGTCCCAATTTTTTTTGCAAATCACGAAACTAGTTGGTTTGACTAGAAAGTTAGGGAAGATGATTGCATATGATCTCTCAGGAAAATTGTAAGGGGAACAAAAAATGTATGCAAGGATGATGATACAGCCGACTCCCTGAAATGGCGGGCAAGCAGGCAGGCAGAACAATTTCATTTTCAGGAGATGCTTTTGTAAGAGCTAGACAGACCTCAATGGCAGTTGCGGGCATTTTTGGTGATGTACAGTAATATAACCAAAGTCTCTCAAAGACTTATTCCTGCTTTCTGGTTGCAGGTGTATCTAATCTAAAATAAAATAAAAATGTCGGAGGGATCTCTCTTTTTTTATTTTTTATTGAAAACATGTTTGTCGTTGTTTCATATCCAAATGCCCCCGTCTTCAGATCTATCTTATAGCAATTAATGGGGAAATGGACAAGTAATTCTCTGTCTCTCTCTTATTTTTTCTTTTCGTGTTTGGTGAAGTAATACTAATAACCCTAAAAAGGTAGAGCGAGTTCGGGCTTCCAACCCAAAAGACTAATCTATTAGGTGGAGTTGACCCAAACTCATATAAACCTCAAGATCTCTTCTCGTTGTTCTTTCATACCCGTCCCCACCTTCTTTGGAGAATTCACTACCCTCGTAGACACACCTCCCTTGTGTGTGAGCGCTTGAAGTGACATCGGAATGGGTCGAGTTTGTCCTGATACCACTTTGTCACGGGTTTAGACTTTTAACCCAAAAGACTAGTCTATTAGGTGGAGTTGACTCAAACCCATATAAACACCAAGATCCCCCTTTATCCAACCAATGTGGGATTATTCATTTTTTGTCACTATTCCACCGTGACATCACGCTCTCTGACAGCACAAGGAGGAAGAGGAACGCACACGGCCCCACCCACCCACACAATAGTATAGTACTACACATGCAGCATAACACTCCCACTATGCAAGCAGAGGAGTCCACAGGACGCATGTGAGTGACTTACCACCATAGCTTTTTATTAGAGATCAACTTGTGAAGAACTCTGCATATCTGTGTTTTTTTCTTCACCAAGTCTCAACAATAATAATGATCAATCATTATTACAAGGGTGATTGTAGTAGTAGTAGAATGGGTGTGGCCATTCTCGTTCTTATTCCGAGCCCCCCATGCCGTGACTTCGACTTATAGTATGATGAATGAGTGGAAAGATCTTTATAGAAGTCCCTGTCCGATCCAACCAAAGAGTTAGTGTCGTATTTCTATTTATATTTATATATATACAGAGGTTATGACCCGACGGATCGGTTGAAATAAAGATCGGGCTATTCTGGATCGGCTAGGTGATCGACTCCTTTCTTTACCCCTCTGATGGTGAAACCGCGTGCACTCCAGAAAAAAAAATCACAAAAAGAAAAAAAAAAAACACCCCTATTTCTTGTTTAGTTTATTTGGGTGGGTGGGAAGGACAGTGGGAGTGAGATGATTAATGCTAATAGGCAAAAATCTGATCCATTACTCCTTTTCACACTTTTACCAGTGAGAACTTGGAGAACCAACCAACCGAGGGAGAAGAAAAAACAGAGACATCGAGAGTAATTAACCCAGCAGCTTGAAACGTTGGTTTCAAAACCATTTTTCTTTTTCTTTTCTATTTATTTATTTATCAGAAAGAAGATTGTTTAAAGTCGGTTCCCACCCCCACCCCAGGAAGTTGTTGAAAGAAAGAAGAAACCAATACTGCAGGGTGGTTGTACCATGGCAAGCTTGCTTTGGAAAGTTGTCAACACTAAAGTAAATGGTCCACCTGTCAGAGTTGAAAAGTTACAAATAGTCTGTTTGGACAAGGGATTTAAGAAGGGATTTTGTGGGGACCAGTGATTTTGAGGAAAAATATAACATGATTTTTCCACCAAATCCCTGGTCCCCACAAAATCCCTCCCCCATCCCTTGTCCAAACAGACTAAAAGTTGAAATAGGAGGGTCTGCATAAAAATAAAAAATAAAAAATAAAAAAAGCACCCAATTGTATTTTTATTTATCCTCGTCAGAAGGTTAGATAAGCAAAATGCCTCGTGCAACTATTAACTAGAAATACCACTGGATTAACACATTTAAAAAACAAGCATAATAGAGAAGAGGTAACCTAGAGAAAATGAATAACAAAGAGAAGAAGCGAAAAGGATGCCATGTTCAAAAGTAAACGATGGCACAACTAGAAGTGAACTGAAACGTTAACAAAATACTATAATGGGTTCTTGCGACATAACGTTATAGTGAGTATAAAGAACACAAGCAACATTTTCTCACAATCATATATGGGAAAACTTGGACAGTTTGTGAAAGTATCAAATTGGATACTGCATGGGAGAATGTTAATAAAAACTTATGTGGAACTGGCTAGAGGCTGTAAATAAGTAACCGATAAAACAGGGTCATCAAAAGAAACACTAACCTAACCAGAGTAGGAATGGCACAGTAAGCCTATTTTAAGGTTTTAACTCAGTAGGAACTACTTCTTCTTCCCACCACCAGCCTTTGGTTTCTTCTTGGTAGTTTCTTT
>MVGT01002019.1:381456-424434 GCA_002174775.1 Macleaya cordata
GGGAATCGGTGAGGATCGGCTCGGTGTAGTCCCGAGCCACGAGTTACTCGCGAGTAACTCGGCGAGTCTACCCGAGCCCGACTACTTAGCTATTAGGTAAGAAAATAGGAACTTAGAATGTTCTATGCTACTATCAAAAGAAATCTCAGTCATTAGATTGTTAGAACGACTATATAAATAAAGAGAACTTGAGTTCGGAAGTAGATAAACATCAAGAAAGAACAAATGAGGGTCACATAGATAAATTCATGACAATTTGATTTGGTCCAATTTGAATATTGAAGTTACAATACTTTTAATAATCAACCTACAAGTAAACCCCAAAAAAATAGTCTACAAAAGTAAACCCAGGATAGATACAATATGAGACAAACAGAATGCAAAGTAAACCCAGCAAGGATATAGTGTTAGACAAACAACATACAAAGTAAACCCATCAAGGATATAGTGTTAGAAAAATAACTTTTTGGTTAACCAGTTTCAGAGTTTTCTCAGAATGGGTCAGAGAAAACCCAGTCCAGCATATTTCAGTGCGGCCAAACAGAGCCTAAGGAAAATTTTCTATTCAGTGAAAGAAATTAGAACTATGAGGAAATACATCTTAGGATTCAAATGCAGTTCGACGTTGAAGAACAAAAGATTTTCATTTATATATATTTTTATAGATTCTTATCTCTTCTCCTCTCCTACACACCCACAATTACATGATTGTGATAACTCTAATGTCACTCTACCCCAAGAACAAGTAGACCCTACTTCGTCTTCTAGTGCGGGTACTAGTAAAAAACGATCAAGAACTAGAACAACATCAGTATGGAACTATTTTACAATTAAAAATATAATGCATAATGGTCAATTGAAAGATAGAGCCATATGTACTCTTTGTGAAAAAACTATGAACTTCATTCTAAAGGCCAGTTTGGTATTGTTGTGGCTTCTTAGAAAAGTACTTTCTGTTATGCTGTAAAAATAATCTGTTGTGAAATTAAGCAGATGAACGTTTGGTAAATTATATTTTTGAAAGTGTTGTAAGTTTTAAAAGCAACATTGAAGCATTTGGTAAATTTTAGTACTAAATTGTGTTTGTATATAATTACTAAAATGGACATGATGGTAGAAAAGCTTTTGTAATAAAATTGCAAACCCAACTTTATTATTATAATTATTATTACAAGTAATAACTTCTATCGGGCATTTCAATAAACACGCTACAAGCAACTCTAACCTTCCCATTCTAGAACAAGCTTTTAAATTGCATGAAATTGAATTTGTTCACCTCTCTTTAAATTTTAGAACAAGCTTTTAATTTTTTAAATGGGATCCTATTGACTTCTCTCATCTGTTTGAAGAGTAAAATTCCTTTTTTCAGTGTTTTAATTCAAGTTCAAACCTAAAAATGTAATACCATGGGAGTTATTGTGGATATGCGTTCCAGATGCACTCTAATTCATCAAATGAAATCTGCGATCAAATCAAAATCGAAAGACCCCAAACCAGATGAATAAAAAAAAACAACCATTATTGAACAAATTTAAATCAAAAGAAACCCAAGAAAGAAAGAAAAAAACCTTAATAGAAACGTAGATCTGCTGTGAATGGTGGTTGTGCTTCTATGTTGTTGTTGCAGAAAGAGATAGGGAGAGAGAAAGAAAAAGATGATTTCCTTATGTGTTGCAGAGAGAACATGAAGAAATTCCGTTGACAGTAAGGCTCTGTTTGGCCACACTGAAATATCCTAGACTGGATTTTCTCTGACCCATTCTGAGAAAACTCTGAAACTGGTTAACCAAGAAGCTGTTTGTCTGACATTATCTCTCTACTGGGTTTACTTTGTATGCTGTTTGTCTGACACTATCTTTGTTGGATTAACTTTGCATGATGTTTGTCTAATATTGTATCTATCTTGGGTTTACTTTTGTATGTTGTATATCTCAAACTGTTATACACGTGTGTCAGAAATAAGACCCAAGTGTTAGAATCATTATGGTTTAGTATAGTGACTAAGGCTTAACTCTATTGATTTACATAAATTATTTGTATATCTCATATTATATCCCACCACCCTTTTCAATCTTCCACAAATTTCTCACACTTGCATCAAACATGCAAAATACATTCAAATGTAGTGATTAACCTAAATAAAAGTTTGGATGTCTGGCATGTGTTCAATGATTTCCCCTAGAACATTCTCATCAATCTGAATCCAAATATAGGGTTAAACAAATAAAAAGTACGAGTTCTATGTCAACTTAATATAAACAACTAAAATTTTTAGTTAAGGAAAAACAACAAACAGCTTATGTGCCATTTTGACTCTTGGCATCTCAGCTGAATTGCTGATCTCTTTGCATCTAAGATTAAGTTATGAGTAGCTGGAATAGCAAAGTGAACATTCAACAATCCATACTTTTACAGTAAAACATTGCTGACTTCAAGTTCAGGAAAAATGGAATTAAATAACAAAATGAACAGATCAAGTTGCAAAAAAAAAACTAAGTTGCAGAAAAATTAAGAACATATATTATCAAATAGTAAAACCCTAAAAAACTCACAGTTAAAGTTGCAGAAAATTTTAGAACAAAGAGGATAGAGCAGAGTTGAGCTCTCTCAACTCTGAGAAAAGAAAGTCGAGTTCTCCGCTGGGATTGTTTGACGAGGATTTGGGAAAAACACCTATTTGGTGGTTTTCCCCTTCTCCAGATTTCCAAGTATGGAGACCCAAGTTGGGTTTCACTTTTCACGTTTTTTAACTTAAAACTTGCGAAACAAACAGCTTTCCCCGGATTTCTTCATCCGGGTTTGGGATTTCCCGGTAGCCATTTTGACTCTTGGCATCTCAGCCAGACCCAAGTTATTATTATTATTATTATTATTATTATTATTATTATTATTATTATTATTATTATTATTATTATTATTATTATTATTGTTATTATTATTAACATAACAATTTTGACAATGAGAATATTTCGTAGATTCAAAAGATGTGATTGTGAAAATTTTGTGATACATGTTCTGGTGGATCCATTACCGACATTTGAAAGTAATTAAAATCTTCAAATAAAATTTTATAATAGGGAATATAAATATCCCAAAAATTCTGATCCATCTCTCTTAATCGAACCTCCAAACCCTTGGCAAATTCTCAAATCTCATCTCTTTCCCTTTCCTCATCAAATACCTAAACCTCAATCCATTCTCCTACAGAAAAACAAAAAAATAAATAAATTGCTCAAATCGACAAAGAAGGGACTAAATTCAAGGTTAATTTATGAAACCCTAACTTGTTTTTCTGTCAATCCATCAACGATGAGCATGCGCCAGTACTGCTTCAAAGCCTCAACCTAAATTTACGATACCTCTTACGTTTTTCAGCCAAGAAATACCTAGATCTAACTCAGTAATGTTGCAGGAGAGATTAGATAATCAAAGAGATTTGGAGTACGATGAGAAGCAGAGAAAGTAATTGAGATGAAACCTACTGTTGTCGCCATCGCCGTTCGTTTTCACCATTCACCGTCCACCTCACCTCCATCTTGACGTTGAGAAGAGAACAAGCTTTTGTTCTTTTGGAGTAAAAAGATGGAGGAGATAAAATGAAATTAAAAAAAATTACATAACACGGGATTTGATGAGAAGTTACTTCTTCCAGAAGCAAGAAGCAAAAAAAATCTGCTTAAAAAAGAAGTAACTTTTTTGCTTCTAGAAGTCATTTGCTATTAATGTTACCATTTATGCTTTTTTATTTTTTGACTTTTATAAGCAAAAAAGTAACTTCTTAAGTGGTTGCCAAACACCCTCTTAATATTGAACACCTTTTGTAATTGATTTCTGTTATCAGAAGAACTAGAAATAATACTAGTTCACTTGCCCACTAAGTAAACTAGTTCCAAATGATCAAAGTCTTGGTTATATTATTTTCCATATGGGTTTTGTATAAAGACTAAAATTTAAGAAGAGTTTTCTCTCTTTATCAGCTCTTCTTCTTTTGACATTAAATCAGCAATGCAGAAGACTTCACTTTTTCATCCTCAATTTAGGAGTCATTTAGTCTCCTATGAGGCTGAATGAAGCCGATTATGTATGTCTTTGAGCTCCTCACAAGATGAGCATGATATCTCCACCTTAATTTTTACGTGTTCCATCTACTTCATTCTTACGCTAGTTAGTGAAACTAATAACATGCAAACTGCTTAAACGTTCGATTAAACAGCTTGCATGTAATAGTGAGGTAGAGTAAACGCTCGATTAAACGTCGATATTAAGATGGGTCGGGAATAAGATCACCATATGTAGGGCAAAGTTTCAGATTTTGCACCATAGGAAAAGGAGAAATCGGAGAAACATTAAGACCGGAGTCTTTAAGAAAGTCCAAAATATATTTATGTTGACATAAAAAAAACCCCGACAGAGAAAACCCAAAAGTGTTGTTTGTTTAGAGGGTGTTTGGCAACCAGAAGTAGAAGTGCTGCTGCTTCTGAAAAAAGCAGAAGTACTTCTGGGAAGTTAAAAATTATGAGAAGCTTGTATGGTAAACTACGAACTTATAAGTTGATAAGTCAATAAGTCAATATGGCAATGTAACATGATTAGAAGTCAAAATAAAAGAAGTTAAACTACCGAGAAATCCCCAACCCTGACAGAGAAAACCCAAAAATGTTGTTTGTTTAACATGTTTTCCACAAAAATACGTGATTTTTGAAACACGGATTGGGTCTCCGTACCTAAAATAATGGGAAAGTGAAAAACCACCAAATGCAAAAATCCGTTGCTGGAGCTCGTGTTTCCTCTCTTGTTCGTTCTAAATAGAAGGTATGCTCTCTTTCTCTTCTTCTTCTCTTCTGTCCTTCGTCTCCTTCTCTCATTCTCTCCTTCGTATTCATCTCTCCACCATTTCCTTCTCTCCTTTTCTTCTTCGTCTTCATCTCTCCATCTTCTCCTTCTCTTTGTCTGATCCCCTTCCATCTTCCTCTCTAACGTCTTCTCTCCAATCTCTTCCAATCACACTCTCTCTCTCCTTTATTATCTCTAGAAATTTTTGTTCAATTTCTTCGTCTTTTCAACTTGATTGATCTTTGGATTTATGGCGTAAAAGAAAAAAAAAACTTGATTGAGTTTTGGATTTCTAGGGTAGAAAAAAAATTTATCTGCAATTTTTTACTGAGAAAGGGAAGAAAAAAAATTTGTCCTAAATTTTTTCTTAACTTTAATTGTGAAATTTTCTAGGGTTTTGTTCTTATTTTTTTTTCCTAATTTTTCTGCAACATAGAAATCCTATTTTGCAACATGATCTGTTCATTTTGTTCTTATAATTTCATTTTTAACTGTGAAATTTTCTAGGGTTTTGTTCTTAAGGTTTTGCAATTTTATAATATTTGTTCTTGTTATATTTTTCTACAGCAATCGATTATAGTTTACTTAATCTAATTTTTTTTTTTTTTTTGCATTTATTTTTTTACAACTTGATATGTTTGGATTTTTGATTAGGGGAAGGAGCTAAAGCTTGAGTGGAAGAACAAATTCTGTGAAACTTGATCAAGGTGAGCTTTGTATGGTTCATTTCATATTGAATTTTTTTTTATGGAATATATATTCCATCTTTCACCTTTAGATTTGATATGAACTACTCTATGAATTTTATTTGTCGATTAGAAGTTTCCTATCAAATTTCAGAATTCAAGTTAATTTCATCTATGATTTTTGCAATTTTTGGTTTTGTATATTTTGTTTGATGATTTGAGTTCCATCTATGTTCATGGTTCGAGTATTTTAATAATTGAGGTTGAATCGGCCACTTATATTTATAAATTGGTGAATGTTGGGGCTCTTTTAGTATGTCCATTAGATTTGCTTAGTTCATAGCCAATGCATCAGTTGATGGGGACTAGAGCTGATGCATTTACAGAATTCACATCTACTAGCCATTGCATAACCTCTCTTCATCAACTTACAGTAGTGACTTTGTTAAGGGCAACATAACAACAAAAAAACTTGACCTTCGACGAAATAGAAACAATTTAAGAAGAAAAAACAACACAGAGAAATTATAATATTGAATTTATGAAATTAGAATCCCTTTGGGTATTTTGCAATGGATATCTATTTACAAGGACAAGTAATAGAACGACAAGACTATGTAATTGGTTACTACAATGTAAATAAGCTTTTGCTCAAAAAAAAAGAAAAAGAAAATAAGTTTTTTCACACTTTTGGTTTTATTGTTGCTCTTGCCATTTTCATTGGAAGAGATGTGTTACTTAATCGGATATATATCAATTCAGTTGTTTGAATTCCACATGTCTTCCATATGAATTTTAGATGTTTGTGAGGTGTGCTTAAGCTTAGTTTACAAAGGAAATTCTGTCGAATTTGAGTCTTGTATGAGGACTTATTAAAGATGTACAATGTGAGTTAGAATTTTGCATTATTTATTAAGATATATAAGCATAAATATTCTATTTTCTATATTTGAATATTGAAGTTAAAGTAGTTAAATAAATGGACCCAGAACCACTGGGAACTAGAACCGTCTCTGTACAACTGGATCCAGTTCTAGAACCTTTGGTACCCGATCCGGAACTGACCCAATAACACCCCTACTCGTCAGGGATGGTCAATGATCCTTGAATCCTAAGAAATAAATGGGCCAGGTCAAATTTGATCCTAACCCGTGTTTATCGTGAGGGTTTCTAAAGGCGCTTTTCCTTTTGGAGGAGGGCAACTCAATAGAGTCAATTGAGAGTTAAGTACCTGAGTTGACTATATCTTCAACCTCCAAACTTTAGTTACTATATATGCACCATCGATCGATAGCTGGCCATGATCCAAATCGGATCGTTGGAGATCGGCATTTTTTTCATTTTAACGTGGATTCATTTCGTCAACCGTGGTCAATACGGTGGCAAAGAGAAGGGGTGCTTCTTCTCATCTATTGCAGTCACACTTTACTATTTATATCTATATCATGGTAGTAGGCTGGGGCCAAAAAAATAATGTTTGTTTTTGTTTACAGCTTAAACTTAGGTTTTATTTCGATCAACATACTGATCACGTAAAACGAGCTCACCTAATTTTCTATAAAAAGAGTTACAATTAACTAAAACAAAACTTTTCACAATAATGAAAAATTTTGTTAATATTTCAATTAGTTTTTATTTGCTAATTATATGAGTTTAGTCAAAATTTGTGTGGATTTCATCCATGATTCGATAATAACCAACATGGATAAGTATTATTTCTCTTCCAAGTTCTCAAGCAGACTTCGAGTGTTCACCAAGAAATGAAGAGGGAGAAAAATTTACAAGTACAATTTTGATCGGTTTGAGTATGAGAACGGGGTCAAAACAAGTCTCACTATAGCTTTATCAAAAGTCAAAGCCTATAAGGGTAGCAGCGAAAGAGAAATAGAGAAAGAAGGGTTTCAAATGAGGAATGAATCAATCGGTTAGATTGCTTAGGGGTAGATTGTGTCATTTTAATAAAAAATGGGGTTATTATAGGTATTTACGAAATAACTTTAAACGGACTGTTGCTTTGCTTAAAAGCAGCTTTCAGAAGCAGCCTCCCCTTGCTTCTCAAATCTGCTGTGGGAGGTGGGCTGCTTTTAAAATAATTGCTTTTATCTTGATTAACCAAACACATTTTAACACAAAAAATTAAAAGAAAAGTGCTTTAAAGCTCAAAAAAGCAATACCAAACAGGGCCTAAAGTGGTACAGGTAGTGTAATACCCTGCCCTTACATTTCAGGTCTGCAACTCTTACTCAATGAGAACCAGGCATTCCAGCGGAACCATTAACAACTTGTAGCTCTAGGGTATACGTGTTACACCACGCTAACAAGAAGCTGCACTCACATTCAAGACAAGTAAAATAAAGCTGAACATAAACTTTATTAACTCAATGATAACCTGTCGATTGAACAAACGAATATTCTCAAAGAATAATGGACTAAACATGTGTCCAAAACAAACTAAACTGAAATGAAAGAATTAAGTAATGTCTTTACGGAAATCGAGAGAACTCCGAAGACTTATTCTCGAACTACGAACATCACCGCTACTAATTATTCGCTTGTTGACCTGTACCTGAAAAGATTAATAGTGGTGCTAGGCCAAAACCTAGCCAGTAAGTTCATTAGTTCCCTTGACTTAGATTTAGGAGAACCATGAGTATTATAAGAGTAAGTGTATTAACATTACAGCATAAGATATGCCCGGATAAATGATTAAAAGAAAAGAGATGTACAAGATAACGGTTGTTGTGTTTTATGATCTTTAGTTGAGATTAAGTTATTGCGACAAGTAGTGCTCCCTAGTTACTACCCTTATTTCACCTGTCCCTGTAGTTCACTCGAGACACTGGCCGTGCGCCACGTGAATCTGATGAACCGCCTCGAAATCCATCCCCCGAACACTGGTAACTTGTCGGCGTTATTTACGTGTCAAGTGATTCCGTAGACCTCACTTGGCGATTCCGAAGACCTCGCTTGGAGAGGACCAGGCCTATACAAGACCTAAACTATGTTTGCACACAAGCCAAACCAGTTGATTAAGTATACATCAAGCTTATGAAGGTTTCTTACTCATTTTCAATGTGTCCACAAGTGCTTATCATCATGGAAGCAGTTTGCAAGAGGTTACATATGCATTCTACACTCATAAATACATATTCTTTAATAGCATACATGTATATAATCATAATATCCTTCATATATGAGCTAATTACGCAAAAGAAACACATCTAAAATACTTTCAGGGTAAAAAGGCCAATAAGTATCGATATACCTTCAGTGGGTATCGATACCCACTTTCAGGCATGGGAGGTATCGATACCCTCCAGAGGGGGTATCGATACTTGCCCCATCTGTCAGTTGGTATTGATACCCTCTATATGGGTATCGATACCCTCTGGATTTTCTCGCGATTTTGAGTTTTGTTCTTCAACAAAACTCCGAGGAAACACGGTTTTTCTCACCTGCAACTTTAGGGAATCATATAACCATCAATTATTCATAGATTTCATGCATTCAAAACATTAGAAACATACACACATCATACGATCATGGATTACTTACACTCATTCATGTGGTTAACATATAAACATCAAATAATTTAGGTTTTCATGCATCCAATCATTAAGAAAGTATACAAACATCATAGAAAACCTAAATCTACACTAAAAGAGCAAGTTACTACTTGCCTTGAATCACCAAAGAGGTTGAATCCCTGAGAAGAAGAAGAAAACTCTGCTACAATGGCATCTGGGCTTCTCCTTTTTGCTCTCGATCCTCTGCATCTCCTCCATCCGATTCTCTCTCTCCCTCTTCCTTTCTCTTGGTCGACTAAAACAAGGAGGGCTTGGGTTTAGTTTATATTTATAACAAGTTAGAAACCCAAACTTTCTAAAACTCTAACAGGGTGCCCTCAACATAAGTGGCTGCCCCTAAACCTTAGTAATTTAAATTATAGGGATATTACAGGTAGCCTATTACGACACCTATAAATCTGTCTTCCTAAACACCATAATGCAAATAACCCAAAACAAACCCAAATCAATATAGGTACTAGTGGCATGGGAATTTTACATACAACCCATGTATGTAGGTTCGACGAAGCAACCATTTACTTATAGGGAATATCCTAGACTTGAACATTAAGAGCATGGCCAGTGCAAGCCTCAGAAACTCAAAGACAACAAAAAGTCATGGCCAGTGCAAGCCTCAGGACCTTAGAACCTTTACCTGAACCACTAGTTTGGCGTGTTCCGCGACAGATCGTGTAACATTTTCGCGAAAAATTCAAACCCCAATGGTCGCCAGACTGTTACTCCCAACGACTGGATTTGAAATTTTCTATAAAAACCCACCCCCTCTTCTTACCATTCACACCAAACATTACTATTTTGATATTTTTTTCTTCCCTCTCTAATCACCATTTTCTTCTTCTTCTCTACATCACAAACCTCAACAACCGTTTTTATTTTTTTTAAGTTGCAACAATGGCTGACAAGTAACATGGTTCAAGGTACAGTTCGGAGGAAGATAGAGCCATTTGTCGCGCCATTGTGATGATTAGAGGTGATGGCCAAAAAAAGGATAAATACTGGGAATGTGTTCACGAACACTTTAAAACTCTTTTTGACAATTGGGAGGGCCGAAATACACAGGGAATCTGCAATAGATTTGTAACAATAAAAAAGAAGTTATGAAGTATGTAAGCATCCTGAGAGTATACTACAGAAGTAGGCCAAGAGGTTAGAGCGATTTAGATATTGTAAGTCTACATTTATTTGTACACCGTATAATTATTATTAATTTTACTGACTAATGGATTCAATCTATTTCATTTTTATAGGTCCGCAATGCTCGAGATGAGAACGAAAGTCAACAAAAAAAGCAATTTATGTTCCAACATTGTTTTGAAATTCTCCAAGCCATGCCTAAATTTAACTCTGAAGTGGTCATGATGAATAACACCCAAATCGGACAACAAGAAGGTTGTGGTGAAACGCCAATTACAATTGGTCAATCTTTTCAGCCGAATGCCCAAGCTGAGCCTTAGATTGGTATTGAACGCCCCCTGACACGAAAAACTACGAAAAAGCCCAAACGTCACGTGGCTTCGTCATCATTTTCTTTAGAGACTATGTGTAGTTAAGACTCTACTTGTGTGAATTTTTACAAAAAACAGTAAAAAAGGCATGATAGTCACATCCAACATCAAAAAACTGTAATACCCTGCCCTCACATTTCAGGTCTGCAGCCCTTACTCAATGAGAACTAGGCATTCTGACGGAACCATTAACAACCTATAGCTCTAGGGTATACGTGTTACACCATGCTAACAAGAAGCTGCACTCACATTCAAGACACAAGTAAAATAAAGTTGAATATAACTTTATTAACTCAATGATAACCTGTTAATTGAACAAATGAATGAACGAATATTCTCAAAGAATAATGGACTAAACATGTGTCCAAAACAAACTAAACTTAAATGAAAGAATTAAGTAATGTCTTCACGGAAATCAAGAGAACTCCGAAGACTTATTCGCGAACTATGAACATCACCGCTACTAATTATTCGCTTGTTAACCTGGACCTGAAAAGATTAATGGTGGTGCTAGGTCAGAACCTAGCCAGTAAGTTCACTAGTTCTCTTGGCTTAGATTTAGGAGAACCATGAGTATTATAAGAGTAAGTGTATTAACATTACAGCATAAGATATACCCGGATAAACGATTAAAAGAAAAGAGATGCACAAGATAACGACTTTTGTGTTTTATGATCTTTAGTTAAGATTAAGTTATTGCGACAAGTAGTGCCCCTAGTTACTACCCTTGTTTTACCCATCCTTGTAGTTCACTCGAGACACTGGCTGTGGCCACGTGAATCCAGTGAACCACCTCGAAATCTGCCCCCTGAACACTGGTAACACTGTCGGCGTTACTTACGTGTCAAGTGATTCCGTAGACCTCACTTGGCGATTCCGAAGACCTCGCTTGGAGAGGACCAGGCCTATACAGGACCTAAACTATGTTTGCACACAAGCAAAACAAGTTGATTAAGTACACATCAAGCTTATGGAGGTTTCTTACTCATCTTCTATGTGTCCACAAGTGCTTATCATCATGGAAGTAGTTCGCAAGAGGTTACATATGCATTCTAAACTCATAAACACATATTCTTTAATAGCATGCATGTATATAATCATAATATCCTTCATACATGAGCTAATTACGCAAAAAAACACATCAAAAATACTTTTAGGGTAAAAAGGCCAGTAGGTATCGATACACCTTCAGTGGGTATCGGTACCCACTTTTAGACATGGGAGGTATCGATACACTCCAGAGGGGGTATCGATACTTGCCCCATCTGATAGCTGGTATCGATACCCATATAGAGGGTATCGATACCCTCTGGGTTTTCTCGCGATTTTGAGTTTTTTTTCTTCAACAAAACTCCGAGGAAACATGGTTTTTCTCACCTGTAACTTTAGGGAATCATATAACCATCAATTATTCATAGATTCTATGCATTCTAAACATTAGAAACATGCACACATCATACGATCATGGATTACTTGCATTCATTCTTGTGGTTAACCTATAAACATCAAATAATCTAGGTTTCCATGCATTCAATCATTAAGAAAGTATACAAACATCATAGAAAACCTAAATCTACACCAAAAGAGTAAGTTACTACTTGCCTTAAAGTACCAAGGAAGTTGAATCCCAAGATAGAAGAAGAAGAAGCTCCTTTGTAACAACTCGATTCTCTGTGATTTCCCCTTCACAAAACCCTGGGTTCTCCTTCAAAAAGCTCTCTCTCTCTCCCTCTCTCTCTCTCTCTCTTGCCCTGGCTTACCAGCCCTGTCTCCCTCTCTTCCTCTCTAAAAATCGATGGAAACAAAGGGGTTAATGTTAGGGTTAGTTTATATTAGTACTAACTTAACCCTAAACCTACTAAAACTCTAACAAGGTGCCCTCATCCAGTGTGGCTGCCCCCCAATATTAGAGACTTAAGGAAATAAGGGTATTACAGAGACAATGGCGACGTACGTCAAACTGAAGGAGAGAGAGCTCACCTTACAAAAAAAAGAAGATGAATGCATTATGTCCATTATGACTACGCATATGCCACCTACCCAGAAAGAATATTGGGAAGATAAACAAAATGAAATCCTCGAGAAACATAGGCAGTTCAGATCTAATTAGTGTTTGAGAGTTTTTTAATTTATTTTATTTTTTACGTGTCTTAAATTAGTTATGTTTTATGGTCTACTCCATAAAACATGTATTAATTAGTTTAGTTTAATATTGTGTACTCTTTGTCTACTTTAACATTAATTTAAAAATTTAGATGTTAGATGCTACGTTAATTAATTATAATAAATTAATTACTAGAACCAAAATTCTGATCACCAACAACAACATAATAATGCTAGAGTTACGAATATTACAATGCATACACAAACATAAAATAAACAAACATACGAAAATAAAGAAACTTTAAAACATAGATCCCCAAGAGATACCACACTATCCTTCCTATTGAGCACTTCCTTCCTCTTGAACAACTTCATCACCCTGAACAACGCCCACCTCTTCTTCTTCTTCCTCCTCCTCCTTAATAAGCCTCATTTCGAACCTTGTCCATGTGTGCGCAACGAGATCATCTCGTAGCTCTTTATTTTTCTGTTTGTTTCGCATCAATACAGCTCTAGCCCTGTACTGGTCAAGTCCTACACCTCGCGGTGTTTGAAGACGCGCATAGTCAATATCGTTACACACACCTGTCCAGTTTGGATCGCGATGCTCATCCTCAACAATCATGTTGTGCAATATAATGCACGTCTTCTTTATTGTATCTAGTTCTTCACGATCCCATTGTTTCACCGGTGTAGCCACTATCTTCCATTTCAACTGTAGCATGCAAATGTTCCTTTAATATCCTTCCTCTTTCCTTGTTGTTGTTTGTTAAACTTTATCTTTTGTGGAGTATTAGCCACCTTGAATGATTTGACTAAGTTACTGTATCTTGGGTATATACCGACAACCAAGTAGTATCCCCATTCATACCGTTTTTCATTTAGAGTAAAAGAGGTGTCTGGTGTCTTACCGCATAAAAGATCGTCGAAGAGTGGTGACTTATCAAGAACGTTGAGGTCATTGCAAGATCCAGGTGTACCGAATAAGGCATGCTAGAACCACATGTCATACAATGCAACCGCTTCTAGAATGATAGTCGATTTAGATTGTTTCCCTTTAAACTATCCCTGCCAAGCCACAAGGCAATTTTTCCACTCCCAGTGCATACAATCAAAACTCCCTAACATTCCTGAAAATTCCCTACATTCATTTTGTTTGAGAAGTCTACGAACATCATCTGTGGTTGGCTTCCTTCAATACCATGGTCTAAAGTGTTGGAACATAGTTGAACAATACCGGCTAAAGTTCTGTTGCGCAGTATCTTTGCCCATTCGAACGTATTCATCTGTAGCCTGAGTAGGAATACCATATGCTAAAATCCGCATAGCACCGACCAACTTCTGATGGGGCGTGTGGCCGAGAATATTTTGTGCATCATACTGTTGAGCAAAAATTAGATCTGCAGAAACTATCTCATCCAATATTCGCAAAAATGCCGCGTCGCATACGAAAACGATCATGGAAATCCTGATCTGAATAAGTTATGCCTATTGGATTCCCAAAGTAATCTTGTATGAGCTTAACAGCATATTCTTGGCTTTTTTTATCTTTGTATATCCGTCGTTCTATCTCATGATTTTTGTGCTGATAAAGAGCCATTCGTACTATTTGACGCTGCATCATGTATGCGGCGACTGCATCGTCATCATTTTCATCTTCCTCCTTCATTTTTCTTGTGTGCTCACATTCCTCGATGAAAAATGATTCATCATGGGCTCTACTTGAACCCGCCATGTTGGTAAACAATTAAAATCGTGTGCTTGATTCTTCTGGTGGTGTATGTAGTGTGCAAAATCTCCTCTTATTTATAGTGGAACTCCTTATCAATCTTTTATGTGATGCGGTTCAGTCAATACTCTACCAATGTTGTCTAACCTGCAACATTTTTCAATCCCATCAGACTAATCTGAATAAAGTGGTTTCCTCTAGTCAATATCAACTGATAACTGTAGCTGCACAGTTGAAGTAACCACACAGTTGATGTAACAATACAGTAAATGTACCTACATAGTTGATGTAATAATATAAATTAAACTCAGATGACGAAATAGGTAAATCAGGATGGTTTCTTTGAAAGTAAATTTGTTGTTCAAACATAAATAATAAACTGAAATGTTATGTTCTATAAAGCCAAAGGATCTAAGATAAACCATGAACTACAGTAGCACGCTACTAGTTGCCTAGCTGCATGTAATCATCATCGTCCATTTCTATATCATGTTGTAACGCCTCAAAGAATCAATTACATTCAGTCGACCCCGGCGACTGCGTTGGCACTTCAGGGATATAAGTTGGAGTAACTGCATAAGTAAATGCTACGTAGGTGGGCGGCTCCTAGAAAAAAGTCCGAGGAAGAAATTGAGAGGATCCTCAGAAATATGCCTGAGTGAAAGAGAACGACCCAGGTGCCATCGTCTGTTGAAAGAATTCTTGCGAAGGTGATGATGAACAACTGAGTGTCTGTCTACTCGATCGAGATGTCTCTCCTCGTGCTCCACCACATACACTGCGAAGTACCTCTTAAGTGACACGCAACTCACAGTCTTATTTTCGAAATAGTCGATGGGCTTTACTAGTCTCTGCAAGGGTCATGATACGCATCTGATGAATAAGATCCGCTTACTCCGAACATATCTTTGCCCATTACTACTGCAGTTTAAGATATATCAAATTACTTGTCATTTAGATTATAAATGGATCTAATTGAGTGTACTTTAGTTAAATTAACCACTTACCATGTTGTATATTGCAGGATCATACACTGTGTCCTCTGCTCGAGATATAACAGGCACCGTACGGCTCTCTCCACTGGAAGTTGTAATCTCAATTTCCCAAATACAAAATTGGGAAGTATCAATCTCATCAGATGGACCTGGATAGGTAAAGCTCTGCGAACTACGATAGGGTGGATAGGGCAAATAAATTGATGGATCTTGGGATGCGGCCACACCAAACTCTTCCTTATTCTTATTTCTTCGTAATGCTGGAAGGTCTGCACCTCTTGAAACATGTTTCCAATAGCGCTTGTATAATTTGAGATCAGCCGTAACCACGATGTATTGCTTTGCAGACCACCACCCCTCCTCTTTATATTCAAGGTACTTATCCTCTGGGACATTTGACAAACTTTCTCTACATGGTGGGTTAGCTGCAAAAGCCAATTCACCCTTAATCTGGTGCCAACAACGGTCACTAAGGTACCAATAACCGAGCTAAGCCTCAACATCATATAATATGACTCTCTGGCTCGAGTATAGTCAGGCATCTGTAATGACTGGGTCTCCGCAGAATCTGCTCTTGAGATAAGGCTGCCAAACTGTGCCATCAATAAACCTCATCTCAATCTGCTGACAAATGCTATGCTGAGAATGCCAGGCGGTATCAACCTGTTTTCGGGACCTCTGACTTTTATCGTAACCGCGTACAATAGGCTAATTATCTTCAGTAGGTACTTCAACACTTAACTTCGGTAGTAGTATCTGAAAATAAGTGTATAAATAGTACTGCGAATCCAAAACAGATAAATAATTAAGAAATATCTTCTAGATATACAAAATTACTGTAATTAGTTAAATATATTATTTTGCTACATACCTCGAAGAGGAATTACATGCCACTTAAGTTTTCGGTACATCGAAAACAATCATCCAATGATCGATAAATTCTTGCAAGAATAGACCCGCATCAGTCATTTGTACCTATATATCTAAGGTCAATGAAATGTGATATCCACCCTAAGTGAACAGTACCACTGGAGTTCGCAAAGAAAACGTGGCTGATCATCCACATAAAAAACGCACGAGCTATTTTCTCTCCCTCTTTAGATGTATCCCTCTCTTTAGATGCGATCAAATACGACTAGAAGAGAAACACATGGATGTCATGTGTGCCCTTATAACAAAGCTTATCCAACGATATATTCACATAAATATGAGGAAAGAATGTCAACATAAATGATTCGTAATCTGGAAATCCATCTTCGTCAAATGGTGGAGGCTCATCCCCAGTCCCGATCAGAATGCCAATTAGAAAGATAAAATATAGAGGGGTGAATCCAATCTCAAGTCCAGGAAAGTGAAAAGTATATTGATTGGTCGTGATTTTACAACTCAATAGCATTTATACTGCAATCGCACGGTTGTCTATTGAGACAACGACAAATACGGATCAATCCACAAGGATTATGGAATAAGTAAAATTAATTTAATTAAGGTTAAACAATTTTTAATTGATTTGAAGCAAATGAAATAACTAAATAAAAACTTCATAAAAATTAGAAGAACTAGGATTTCAGATTCCACTAATTATATGCATACCATCAATTTAAACTCTCTCTAATCTCCCTTCAATTATAACTCAAACCCAATACAAATTATGTAATAGATTCGAAAAATATTTTCATTAATATTTAAAATAACCAAAGAAATAATATGATTTTCTTCACTTTTGAAAAAATAACAACTCTAATAATTAATTATCAAAGTTAAGCATATAATATCAAAACAATAGTTAAGCATATTATATCAAATCTAAGCACAATTAATAAAGGTGTATGTACTAATTTCATTTAGAAGCAAAAGTGTAATAAATAATATTACGAGAAGACAAATCATTTTAGCTAAAAATAATTATTAAGGAGATTAATATTAAGATTAAATATCATGGCATGCACAAAACTAGCTTCCTCTTAATCCTAGAAAAGAAATTTAGCTAGACATAACTCTAAAATTAATAACAAAATAGGTATTCATTGATGAAAATCTTAAAGAACTTACAAATAATTATTTGATTACTACACTCCCAAAATATCCTCCTTCATATAATTCTCTAACTCTCTACACTTCCCCCTCTTCTTCTCTTCTTCATTCTCCCCTATTTTATAGAAATCTTCCCACTTTCCTTCTTTAAGTAAAATAAATAAAACTAACAAGTGGGAGGTATTGGATGGTGGTGGTATTTTCTTTGATAATTAATTTGGTATTGGATGATTTGTAAGGCTTATGTGGTTTGACATCATGTTGATGTCATTAAGATCATTTTTGCCTTCTTTATTTCATTAGTGATTAAACTCAAATCTTTGACCAATTTTGACTGCCTTTGACTGAATTGACTTGGTCATCATGTGCCATTTGCATGTACTCTCATGGTGCCTCTGATAGATTTGTGGGGTGCTTTTAATAAATTTGGCTAATTGAACCAAATTTTGCAATTGAAGCATTTGAATTCTATTTATTTGCAAAAACATAAAAATCATTAAAAACAATATACAATTGAATACTAGCTAATATAAATTGAGGGATAAATATGTAATAATTATGCACTCAATAAATACCCCCAAACTTATATTTTGCTAGTCCTCGAGCAAAACAAACACACAAATTTCTAACTACAATACTTTCGCTGGTATTCTCGATTGCATTTAGCAAATGCAATAAGCCTTTAAATCCCTAGGTTACCCCTAGTGGACGAGTTGTAGTCTCGTGAGGGTTTGCAGTAAATGTACCCACAAAATTTAAACCTTCAAAAACAAGCTTACAATTCCTTGAAAAATAAACACTGTATTCATGAATTGATCTTACAATATCATTGGTCAATCATTTCAAAAGGCACAAGATTTTAAAATATAGCTTAACAAGATTCCAGCTTTCAAAAATAATTTTATAGTTCAAATCATTACTCAATAGTTAGAGATTCTCAAAACTTTATGATTGGAGTGCAAGTGAAATATGTACTTAGCAAGAATAGTAATCTAGTTTTTCAAACCACTAAGAAATGGTCAAACCAACTAAAGACTGATTCAAAACCAAGCTAGCTGTCCAGGACTACGAGAATTTTGGATGTTCACCTTAATACCTCATGGGCTTTATCTGTGATGTTCCAGTTTACTCGCGTTTTGCACCGACGACTTTCACCCTACTTGCTTTTACATCAAGATCATTTTCATCAATTTATTTTCTTTTACACTTTGGATTTTCATTTTGCCACTACCAATGACTTTTCTCTCATTATTTAATTTTTTTTAACTGAGAGAAAAAGTCAAGAATACAGAGAATACAATAATACAACACTTCAGCCCATTTAGACCTTAGCAAGAGGTAGCCCTTTTTAATACATCCGTTCTAATTCACTAGTAGCTTTCCATAACGTGTACATCATCTACTATCCCAGTCAACCAAATGAACAAGCTAATTAAGGCTCATCAGACTTAGAGGATTCTAACACTCTAGGTGATTATCAGACTAACAATACAAGGTCGAACGTAGACATCAAAAAATGCAAGTCAAATGATGCAGATAGTGAAAGTTGTTCCATATCATATGCTTAAGAAATCTCAAACATGTGAGTAATAAAGCAAACTCACACTAAACACATTCAGTTACTGGAAATCAAGCTAGTATATCTCAATAAACAAGTGTCTTATCATCTAGACTTAGATATTTCAAGGTACTAGAGATAACAGTAATCATAAATCAAGGTCAATGAGCTTAAAATTTTGAGTTTTTTTTTAAAAAATTTTTTAAACAGAATTTTTATTCAAATATGGCAAAAAACATGCATCTAGCCTCACCCCCAAACCTAAATTAAACATTGTCCTCAATGTTTCAAAAGATGTATACATTAATAAGAACAAATGAGAAAATAAAAAGTAAAGATAAGGAATGAGATTACCAGATAATGATGCTGTTATTCTGATTGTGCTAGAATCCAAATTAACATATTTTTATAAGAGAAAATATTGGATTAGCATAAAAAGGAAGAAGCAGAAAAAAAAAATGACTCCAATTGACACAACAAATTAAAACAAGCGTAAGAAAAGAAAATCTCACAAGCAAGAGAAAAGAAAATTCTACAAACAAATTACTAAAACTATAAAAATCTAATGACTCAAACTCTCCATAAAATAATAATCGAAAAATTTGAAAATCTACCCAGAAAATAATATGTACAAGTAATGACAATCTTACAAATCTATAAATATATGATAGTGCAAGTGAGACTATCAAAGTGAAAGAGCCACCCCCAAACCTATGTGTTGCAATAAATTTGTACTTGTTAATCAAAACAAATAATTTTAGAGGTTCTCTTGGGACAGATATTAGATCAAATGGATCAATTGGTACATACTTAGTTGTGGATAAAATGACAGATTCCAAGGGTTGCTTCACAACAGTGGAGGCATGAAGGGCAAAATAGTCTAAAAGGATTTTAGAAGAATTTAATTCTAACCTTAGACTAGGAACCCTATGAAATGTTGGTACAAAGTACTCAATTGGAATGACCTCAAAGGTTGATACAAGATCCTCAGGCTGTGAATCAAGTACAAGTTCACACACAAGTGGTGTACCACCACACTCATTCAAAATATTTGCAATCCCCACATAATCATCATCATTATTCAAGTTTTCAGAACAAACATGTTGGAAGAAGGAAACAGTAGGGGTGTGCACTGCCTATGAGACATGAGACTCAAAAATAATGTTCTCAAAATAAACATGTTCCCCTAACATCATGTTGTCATCATCATTATAACATTGATATGTTACATCATCTAAAGCTATTGTGTCTCTAGTCCACATTTTCTCATCTGAAATAGGTGAATGATAATCAATATAATCAAAAGTGGAACTAGAAACACTATAGGATAAGTTATGGTCATTGGGTGTAACAATCTCTCTGTTCTCATAATAACATTCATCTCCTTCATTATTTCTCATGTCATGTAACTCTTGTAGAATTTTATCAATATTTCTACTTGTTTCTCTTGGGATATAAGCATTGCCCACATCCAAAAATTGATTTAGAATTCTACTAGTCTCTTTACTTATGTTACTTTGTGCTTCAATAGACTCTGTGCATTGAGATGTATAACGATGAAGGCAATTGTTATTTTCCTAGAAATATGATGATGATGATGTGGGGGGATCACAATAAAATTGCTCATTATTCCAATGCGATGATTGATACATCTGTGAATAATTATTGAGATTTCTAAAATATGGCTCAAAACTTTCATAAGGTTGATGAGAATCCCAATAATTATAAACATTGTTATTTTGATACCAACTTCCCATATCTTTTTAGAATTTTTTTTTTAGAGAAACAAAAAGAACTAGACTAAAAAAAATAAAATCAAAAAAATAAAAACAGATCTAACTCTCTAATAGTTTATTAACAAGATAGCTTACCTAAATTAGAGAGTTCTCACTTCAACCTGCACAACACAAAAAAAAACAACAAATACCCAACTGTAAAATCTAACAAAAACAACAAAAAATAAATAAAAAAAATAAAAAATAATCCTAAGTGAATAGTACTGGAAAGGTACTGATGGACAATGCCTTTTTCTTTTTTTTAATAATAATAACAAAAACAAAAAAAAATTAAAATCAAAATAAAACTAATGGCATCAGCATGACATCATGCTGATGTCATCGAAGACAAGTTCTAATTGGTTCGAAAAGAAATTTTTTTTTTACTTTATTGTTTAAAATAGTATACAAATTAAAAAAAAATGGAAGGGACCACCTACTTAGGTATGTTGAATAGTACCCTAATAAAAAATAAAGATTTATTTTATTTTTTTATTTTATTAAAGAACTAAAAACAAAAGGGACCACCTACCTAGGTCCCTATCTAAAAAATTCCAGGCATTTTATTTTTTTTTTTTAGACTTTTTTTTAATGTTTACCCTAATAAACAATACTAGGTACAAATGAACAATACCTTTTTTATTATTTTTTTATAAAAAAAACTAAAAAGAAAATGACATCAACATGATGTTGAGTTAGACATGCATGCAATATCTTATTGTTCGGTACTAAAATTCAGAAGATTTTTATTTTTTTTTTCAAATAGTACAAGGCTTAAATTTTTTTTTGAAAGGGACTACTAAAGAGAACCTGGGTACTATGAAAAGTACAGTGAATAAAATTTTATATAGTGAACAAAATTTTTTTTCTTTTAATTAAATAAAAAAAAATATTGGATGAACAGTCACGTGAATAGTGTAAGTGTAAAAAGTACCCTATTTTTTTTTTTGTCTAAAAAAAAAACTAATCTAAACTAAAATTATCCTAAATAAAATTAAAAATACATATTACCGTTAATCCCCGACAACGGCACTAATTGATTGGTCGTGATTTTATCACTTAATAATATTTATACCGCAATCGCACGGTTTTCTATTGAGACAACGGCAAGTACGGGCCGATCCACAAGGATTAAGGAATAAGTAAAATTAATTTAATTAAGGTTAAACAGTTTTTAATTGATTTGAAGCAAATGAAATAACTAAATAAAAACTTTACAGAAATTAGAAGAACTAGGATTTCAGATTCCACTAATTATATGCATACCATCAATTTAAACTCTCTCTAATCTCCCTTCAATTATAACTCAAACCCAATACAAATTATGTAATAGATTCAGAAAATATTTTTATTAAGATTTAAAATAACAAAAGAAATAATATGATTTTCTTCACTTTTAAAAAAGTAACAACTCCAATAATTAATTGTCAAAGTTAAGCATATAATATCAAAATAATAGTTAAACATATTATCAAATCTAAATACAATTAATAAAGGTGTATGTACTAATTTTATTAAGAAGCAAAAGTGTAATAAATAATATTACGAGAAGACAAATCATTTTAGCTAAAAATAATTATTAAAGGAGATTAAGATTAAGATTAAATATCATGGCATGCACATAAAGAGCTTCCTCTTAATCCTAGAAAAGAAATTTAGTTAGACATAGCTCTAAAATTAATAACAAAATAAGTATTCATTGATGAAAATCTTAAAGAACTTACAAATAATTATTTGATTACTATAATATTGACTGCTTTTGACTGAGTTGACTTGGTCATCATGTGCCATTTGCATGTACTCTTATGGTGCATCTGATATATTTTTGGGGTGCTTTTAATAAATTTAACTAATTGAACTAAATTTTGTAATTGAAGCGTTTGAATTCTATTTATCTGCGAAAACATAAAAATCATTAAAAATAATATACAATTGAATACTAGCTAATATAAATTAAGGGATAAATATGTAATAATTATGTACTCAATAGGAGTTTAACATACAAACATTCATCCATTAATAAAAAGTAAAAATTAAATATAAGATAAAAAATTACCAAATATACGAATTTGGACATTAAATCGGACATGACAGGCCATGCTCTAAGTGAAAAATTATCTTCAATTTGCTTTTCAAAAAGTGAGTAGAGGTATATGTAGAAATGATACTTTAAAATTGTTTAATGATACAAAATTAAAGTTAATTTTTTTATTTTGCTTCTCATGTTGGTGCAATTTATTTTACTTCTAATATGTGGATCAGTATTAATAAATTAGGTTATCTTTGGCTTGCTGCTTATTATATTGAATCTAGTTTTTAGACTTTAGATATTATTTACCTAACAAATTAAAAAAGTACGAACATACATGACACCTACGTGTCTCACATGACATATGACTTAGACACGCGACGAACATGTTATGTACACGCTGCGAACACGTCGTGGACACGCCATATGACTTAATTTTAATTTTTAATTACTTTTAAATATCAAATTTGAAGTATTGTAGTACAACTAAAGATCTTATTCTTGTGATTTTTATATTCTAGCAACTTAGCATCAGTATTGATATAAAACTCTACAATAAATTTTTTTTATTATGTGATTTAATAGCTGTTAAGAAATAAAAATATTTAATTATATATTTAAATTTTATATGTTCGTTGTGTTTGACTCTTATTTGTTAAGATTTAGTGAATCGCTGTGTCTATTTCTATGTCGTGTCTGTATCCTGCGTCCATGTTCGTACTTCTTAGGTTTAAATATATAAATTTGTTATTTTTCTTTTCGTAAATTCTCCTCTTTTATTAAAATTCCTTTTCGACAAAAAATATACAACACAAGTAAATGTAAGAAAATAATGGCTTATATCGACTAATTTTGAGTCGATATTAAGCCTTTATTAAATAAAGATAGTCTTAGAATGTCTGAAATTATAAAAGTACTATATTTCTAACAAATATTAATGTAATTTTTATGTTTAAAATATATATTTCTTTTTATATTTAATTTATAATTCTAAATTTTATTTGTAAAGCAATAAAACTAACAAAAATAGACATAGTGGTAAGACATATGAAAAAAGTACTTAGGGACTCAAATTTAAGTCTTATTAGCTACATCTAAAGAAAGAATTTTTCTCCTTAATTAACACATGTAGGATAAAGCGACCGCACGTATTTCAAATAAAGCGAAAAATTTCAATATTTTTTATTTATTTTTTAGATTAGGTATTATTCGTGTATCATAGATAGATAACAACGTTGTATCCCATGTTCGTTAAAAGTGACAATAATTTTTTAAAATTATTTATTGTTTAGAAATTTAATTGTATATCCAACATGTTCGTTCTCACGACTTATAATTCGTTCAACATGTTAATTTACTTGTTTAATTAATATTATTTATTGTGGTGTCTTCAAATAATTCTTTGCATCACAAAATATAATTAGTTTATAATGTATCATGCGTTATCCCAATATATAATGCACTTTCTAATTATTAAATTAATATATTTTTAGTTTCTTGATTACTTTAATCTGCATAAAAATTCTTAGTATATAAATTACTTAACTACAAGTCAAGATATTTTAAATCTATCTTGATTATATAATTGCCCCTATTATATCAAACTAAAAATAATTTTAATTGAAAAATACTTTAATGACGATCAAAATACTTAATTCGTAAATTAGTTATCTAAGTGAACACATTTAAAATCTACCTTGATTATATAATTTCTCCTATTGAATTAAAATTAGTTAAAAATGTGCAGATGATGTGTATTTTTATTTGATTATTTTTAATCAAAATCTTAATAAAAAAAATTAAACTTAAAAAAAATATATAAAAAATTTCTAAAAAAATCTTACAAATAAAAAAATTTCATTTGTATATACAAATGTTATTATTTTTCAAATAGAGTCGATAATTTAAGGACTCCGTCTATTACAAGTTATAGCAAATGTGAGATTTTATCAAAATTTATTTTTTGTTGAAAAGATTTTTCTTTTAAAGTATTATTATTTAAACCTTTGTGTGGCAATCAATACTTTACAGACAGAAGGCTTAACTGTAATTAACGATAGACGCCCAAAATCACTTTAATTTAAGAAGGTCGAGTAGATACTATTTAATTATGTCGATGCTGGGCTTTAATTGGATCAACAATCGATCGATTTTTTGAAAGTTTTTTATAACAAAATATTAATTATAAAATTATCTAAAAAATAAACACAATGAACTGCTACTACTTGTTTCACATAAGTACCACATATTTTAAAAATACTAAAGTAAAAGTCATCAACAAGAAAACTAAATCAAATGAGTTATGACAAATACTTAAATTTTAAATATCACATTAATTAATTAACATGCCTTTAAGTTCCTAACAAAAAAAAAATTTTAACTTTGATTTTTATTTATTCTAAATGTCTCATTATACACTATATATTTTACTTACTTTATATTTATATTTTTTTTACACTAGTATGTAAGGATTATATAAAAGATTTAAAGGCTAATTTTTTTTAAAGTATAATCTTCTCTTCTTTTAAATCAAAATCAACTATAGATTATCTATATGTGGATCCTATAGACATATGTAGAGTAGATGTAAGAATAAATAAAGATACGAATAAAATTTTCTTTTTAAAAATTATAAATGTTTATTTGTAAAAAATATAATAATAATACAATTTTAGTATTGTGTTTATTTATACAATGTAACTTAATGAATATTCGAGCAACACATGGGTACAAGGCTCTTATTTTATTATAATAAAGTGAAACTTTCGAATAAATTATAAAATTTGAGAAATTTTTTATATTTGAAATATTTTTAAACAAATTAAATAAGCAAAAAAGATCAAGTTATATGGCACCAACTTTTAATAAATTTTTTTCACTATTATATGTAATCATTAGACAGTTATTAGTTTTATTAATGTATCCCTTTAATTTCAAAAGTGCACATTTAATTTAAGAAGTGATAAAGATTATTTATTAGTAGGTTTTAAAACAATAGATGATTAAAATCAAGGGTCGAGATCTTTTGTGACAACCCTTCTTCAAAAGCTGATGTCATAAAATCCAAATCTATGAAATACTTATTACTTTTATATTTTTATAAATAATATTTTTAAATGTAATGGTCATTCATTTCACGTATTTCTCAATATATATGTTTTAAATATTTTTCAAAAGAAAAAGTTAATGCCTAAATAATAATTATTGAAGTTATGTTATTTGAAGTTTTGTTTTTTTGAAAGGTGTTATATAAAGTTATAGTTTAAAGATGTAACTACTACTTATATATCTAACAGTTCACAATGATATAAATCTTGCGAATACAAAAATCTAACTTACAAATTTTGACAACAAACATATAAATTAAATTTGTAGATCACAAACACGAAAAATATATATTTATTATTTAAATCTATTACATTAATATAGGCATGTACACGCATAATTTCAGAAGTAATAAAGGTATTGAATTTCAAATGTTAGAAAAAATATGTCATAATATAATACCCCGCCGACACATTTCTGGTCTGTAGCCCTTATTCAATGGTTAGGTCAAAACCTAGCTAGCAAGTTCAACAGGTCCCTTGGCTTAGATTCGGGATAACCATATGGTTCACAAGATTATGTGTATTAACATAAATACAAGATGTGTCATGAGATAAGATAAACAAAGTGTAATAAGATAAACGATTCACTGATTTCACGGCTGTTGTGTTTTATGATCTTCAGTTAAGATTAAGTTATCACAATAAGAAGTGCTCTCTAGTTACTACGCACGTTTCACCCATCCTTGTAGTTCACTCGAGACACTGGCCGTGCGCCACGTGAATCTGATGAACCGCCTCAAAATCCATCCTTCGAACACTGGTAACCTTGTCGGCGTTACTTACGTGTAAAGTGATTCTGTAAACCTCAAGTTTGCACACAAGCTAAACAAGTTGATTAAACCACACATTAAGCTTATGGAGGATTCTGACATATTCTATGTGTCCACAAGTGTTCATCATCATGAAAGTATACAACAGGAGTTTAAACATGCATCTTTATTCATAAACACAGATATATATTCATATACTATGCATGTTGTAAGTCAAAATAGCCATTGGGCAAGAGTATATCCCCAAAGGAACTCAAAATAACCTTTTTACAGATTAACAATCTGTAGGTATTGATACCCACAGAGGGGGTATCGATACCCATAACCATGTCGGCATAGATACTACTAGTATCGATATTCCACAAGGTGGGTATCGATACTGGTGGTATCTATTGGCCCTTGTGGGTTTAGTACCACTGGTATCGATACTCCATAAGGTGGGTATCGATACTAGGGTTGCCTGTCGTGCACAACTAGGTAGGTATCGATACCATCTGCATGGGTATCGGTACCCCCTGGGTATTTTCTCGATTTTTGAGTTTGTTCCACATAGAAACTCCCTGGAATCAATGTTTTCATCCCTGTAAATGTTAAAGGATCATATGCTCATCATATTTTCATAAGTTTCATGCTTTCTAACCATTAAAACATGATACACATCATACTAACACGGATCGGATGTATTCATTCATTAGGTTACCATGCAAATAGTAAGGAGATTAGATTTTCATGCAATCAATCATTGGAGAAGCACAACAACAACAGGTAGAACCTAAATCTACACCAAAAGAGCAAGTTACTACTTGCCTCAGATCACCAAAGAAGTTGAATCCCAAGGAAGAAGAAGAAGATGAATCCCTGCACTCTCTCTCACGAACACGATCGCTGCAGACTCTTCTTCAAGGAGTTCTCTCTTCCTCTCTACCGGTCGATTTTCCCTTCTCTCTCTCTTCTTTCTTCTGGTCGATCATAACATGAGAGGTTTTGGGTTTAAGTTAATATTTATAACTAACTTAAACCCAAACTTACTAAAAATCTATCAGGGTGTTCTTAACAAAAGTGGCTGCCCCTAATCATTAGTAATTTAAATTAAAAGGGTATTACAATTTACCCCCTAAAGAGGATTTCTTCCTCGAAATTGCACATTCCTCTTCAAAAAGATCCGGATAACTCGTGCGCATCTCCTATTCTCTCTCCCATGTAACCTCACGCTCATCGTAATGATGCCACCGCATCTTCACCCAAGGTATTAATCTTGACCTAAGCTTCTGCTCCTTGTAGTCAAGAATCCTATAAGGCTTCTCTACATAGATTGCTCCTGGCTGCAACTTTAACTCGTAAAAATTGACTACTGCTGGGCGATCCTTATCCCTGAGATGCTTCTGAAGCATAGACACATGAAAGACATCATGAAGTCATGCCAACTGGTCTGGTAAAGCTAACCGGTAAGCCACTTTCTTCACTCTCTCTAGGATAGAGAAAGGTCCGACGAAACGCGACATTAACTTCCCTTACTTGTCGAAATGAAGAACACCTTTCACCGGTGATACCTTCAGGAGTACTTGATCATCTACCTCAAACTCGCCACTATGATGGTTCAACAGTGGCGATTATTGGAGACGGCTTCAGAGTATGACTTCGATTTGGCAACCCGTGAGCAGAGACAACTGTTGTTGGGTAGTGTAGTCATTCGACCTACTCTAATAAGCAAAATTATCAGTGAGTAAGAAAATGATCAGTGGTGCCGTGACAAAGTTGCAGGTATTTAACAAGGAGAAATCACGAACATGACTATAGGAGATGATGGTGGCTTGAAGTTCAAGGGACGCCTGTATGTTCCAGAGAAATCTGAGTTGAGGAGGAACATCTTGAACGAGGCACACCGTAGCAAGTACACTATACACCCTGGAGAGAACAAGATGTATCAGGACCTCAAACGACATTTCTGGTGGACAGGAATGAAGCGAAGCGTGGCAGAGTTCATTCGCACGTATTTTACTTGTCAGCAAGTTAAGGCAGAGCATCGAAAACCAGCGGGTACTTTGCAATCCTTAGATATACCCGAGTGGAAGTGGGAGAATATATCTATAGATTTTATCGACGGATTACCCAAGACTAGAAAGGGAAACAACTCCATTTGGGTGATCGTGGATAGATTGACCAAGTGCGTACACTTCATGCCAGTTAAGAAGATATATACCGCAGAGCAGTTAGCTACATTGTTTATGAAGGAGATAGTTCAATATCACAGAGTTTTAGTTTCAGTGGTGTCGGATCGGGATACTTCATTCACCTCGAAGTATTGGAGAGCTTTTTAAGAAGCTATAGAGACACAACTTGAATTTAGCACAGCTTTTCATCCTCAAACGGATGGACAGACGGAGAGAGTGAACCAAGTATTAGAAGATATGCTTCGATGTGTAGTTCTAGACTTCAAGGGTAATTGGGAAGATTCATTACCGCTTGTTGAGTTTGCCTACAATAACAGTTACCAAACTTGCATAGGGATGGCACAGTTTGAAGCATTGTATGGCAGACCTTGTAGATATCAAGTATGTTGGGCAGAAGTTAGAGAGTCAAACCTTCCAAGATCGAAAATTGTACAATAGACTACAGAGAACATAGCTCTATGAGTCGAGTAGTTGTGCTCATGTATCCTCAACTGTCTTGAAGCATAAGAAACCAGTCGGTTATTCTGCATCAAAACACATCCCAGTCCCTGATGTGATGCATTGGTAAACACCACGAGTCCAGCTCCACTCTCCGGTATGATCAAAACTAGAGCTGTTGTCAATTTTGTCTCCAGTTCTTGAAACACTTGCTCACACTTGTCATCCCACTTGAATGGAACATCCTTCTTAGTAAGATTAGTCAAAGGGCCTGCTATCCGCAAAAATCCTTCGATAAACCGCCTATAGTACACAACCAAATCTAGGAAACTTCGAACCTCTGACACCGTAGTGGGTTGGCGCCACTCCAGCACAGCCTGAACCTTGGAGGGATCCATTGTCACTCCCGCTCCTGACACTACGTGTCTTAAAAACTTCACCTCTTGTTGCCAAAATTTGCATTTCTCGAATTTAGCATACAACTGGTGCTCTCGTAGAGTCTGAAGCACTCTACTCAAATGAATTTAATGGTCTTCTCGTGTCTTGGAATAAATTAGGATATCATCAATGAAGACAATCATGAACTGGTCCAAGAAGTCAACCCGATTCATTAGATCCATAAACACAACTGGTGCATTAGTAAGTCCAAACGACATTACCAAGAACTCATAAGGCCCACATCTTGTCAGAAATGCTATCTTGGGAATGTCTTGTTCTCGGACTCTAAGCTGGTGATAACATGACCTTAAGTCTATCTTAGAGAACCATTGTGCTCCCCTGTTCTCGGCAAAGGATACTTATTCCTTACCGTAACCTTGTTTAGTTCCCAGTAGTCTATACATAGTCTCATGGACCCATCTTTTTTTTAACAAAAAGAACTGGTGCACCCCACGGTGACGAACTACGACGTATGAAACCCTGAGCCGAAAGTTAGTCTATCTGGTTCTTCCATTCTTTCATCTCTATTGGAGCCATCCGATAAGGTGTCTTAGCAATCGATTTTGTGCTCGGAACTAGCTCTAAACAGAAGTTTATATCTCTGTGAGGTGGTAACCCTAGGACCTCACCAAATACATCGCGGTATTCGCGTGCCACAAGAATCAATTCAAGCCCTCTACCTTTAACCAGTTTCTCCAACATATCCACAAAGCATAGGTATGTCCTATCAAGACCACATCCTTGCGACAACGATGGCACGTATGTCATTTCCTCTGGTGTGGAAAATGTTACTGTTTTTGCGTAACAGTCCAACTTTGCATGGTATGCAGCAAGCCAATCCATGCCTAGTATCACATCAAATCCCTCTACACCTAACACAAAAAGATCTGAGGCGAAATCTAGTATTCCCAAACTAATAACACAACCCTTGCAAACTAGTTCTACTGGTACTGTCCTCCCCATAGGTTACATAACAGAGAAATGGTATTCACATTTTTCTGGCCTAGGTGTTAAGGTGTCTAAGAATATTCATGATATGAAGGAATGAGAAGCTCCAGAATAAAAAAGGATTCGGCCAGGCCGAGTATGAATTAGGAACGTACCTTCCACCATTCCCTCTGGCGCTCTCGCATCCCTAGGAACTACAACATAGGCTCTACCCTGAGGCTGTCCTTGCTGTTGTCTCTCTTGATTAGGTGCTAGTTGTGGTCGAGCAGGACCCTGTCCGTTCTGCCTCGGCTGTTGATTCTGCCTAGCTCCTTGTGCCCCATTGCGTTGCAGGCAATCCACTGCTCTGTGGCTACGTCTCCACATGCATAACAAGGACCTCTAATCGGTCGTTTATTGTCCCCTTCAGCTAGTGTTTTGGGCTGTACCGGAACTACCACATCAGTGTTCTTCGCTTCAGTTTTTTGTCTCTTCCTATTTTCTCAGTTGTCACGGTTTTTCTCTTGTTGTCCTTGGCCATTCTTCTGACCACGTTTATCGGCTGACTTGGTCTCAGCTTTCTTACTCCTTTTTCGGCATGCCTCTTGGATTTCCTGATCATAAAGTCGTGCACATTTCACAACCTTGGCAAAAGTATCAAAACTCGATTGCCCAATGATATGCCTAGAGATCTGTCGGTTCAATCCCCACAGAAACTTTTGTATCTTACTCTGCTCGGTCGGAATAAGACCAGGTGCATACAAAGCTAGTCTGGAGAACTTTCTCATAATCTACCACTGTCTGGTCATCTTTCTGTTTCAACTCTTGGAAATCCTTCTCCATCGCCATTCGTGCACTTTGATGAAAATATTGGTCAAAGAACATCACTTGAAACAGCTGCCAAGTTAGGGTGGTAGTATCCAGATCTTGGGAACTAGACTCCCACCAATCCAAAGCGTCATCTACAAGCTGGAACGCTGCAAACCTCTGCTTATATTCCTCTGGACAGTCAAAAGTACAGAACGTCTTTTCCAACTCATTGATCCACTGATGAGCCACTAACGGATCTGTAGAACCCCCAAAAGTTCGTGGCTTCAAACTCAGAAAGTGTTTATGTAACTCCAGTCGCGTGGGTGCTCCTGCCCGTACCCCTGGTGGTTGTGGCACTTGAACTGGAGCTGGTGCCACTGGACCCCTAGCACCCAATCTAGCATCCACTCTGGCATCTATAACTGCCCCCACTGACTCTGTGATTAACTGACGCAACATCATCCACTCCGGCAATTGAGGGTTGACACCTCCTGCTCGATCCTGGTCCGATCCTTGCCCTATATCTCCCTGTGGTGGTGGTGGGGGATCCTCAGGTTGCGGTGCATTCACCTCATCAATATGAACATCATCGTTGTTCTCCCGAGCACCCCTACCTTTACGCCGACCACCTCTACCACTTCCTCGCCTCCCAGACATAGTTCTGAGACAGAAGAAAAAGAGGGTAAGAAACGGAACTAAATCCATCAGTAGCCAAGCCAAACAACAAGCAAACAGCAAGCAAATCAATTTATTCAAGTGCACTCTTAGGTTTTGTGCCTAACGTGTCACAAACAACATCCTAACTCGTTTTACTCCCTCTAGGACCTTGAATCTGAGGCTCTGATACCAACTATAATGCCCTGCCCTCACATTTCAAGTCTGCAGCTCTTACTCAATGAGAACTATGCATTCCGGCGGAACCATTAACAACCTGTAGCTCTAGGGTATACGCATTATACCAAGCTAACAAGAAGCTTGCACTCACATTCAACACACAAGTAAAATAAAGCTAAAATAAACTTTATTAACTCAAAGATAAATTGTCATATGAACAAACGAATAAACGAATATTCTCAAAGAATAATGGACTAAACATGTGTCCAAACTCAACTAAACTTAAATAAAAGAATAACTAATGTCTTCACGGTTACGAGCACCACCACTACTGTGGGTTCGCCTGATGACCTGGACCTAAAAAGATTACTGGTGCTAGGTCAAAACCTAGCCAGCAAGTTCATTAGTTTCTTTGGCTTAGATTTAGAATAACCATATACTTCACAAGAGTCAGTGTATCATGAGATAAGATAAACAAAGTGTAACAAGATAAACGATTCACAGATTTCACGGATCATTTGTTTTATGATCTTCAGTTAAGATTATGTTATCGTAATAAGAAGTGCTTTCTAGTTACTACCCACGTTTCACCCGTCCCTGTAGTTCACTCGAGACACTGGCTGTGCACCACGTGAATCCGATGAACCACCTCGAAATCTATCCCCCGAACATTGGTAACCCTATCGGCGTTACTTACGTCACGTGATTTCGTAGACCTCACTGGGCGATTCTGTAGACCTCGTTTGGAGAGGACCAAGCCTATACATGACCTAAACTATGTTTGCACACAAGCCAAACAAGTTGATTAAGCACACATCAAGCTTATGGAGGTTTCTGACATATTCTATATGTCCACAAGTGTTCATCATCATAAAAGTATACAATAGGAGTTTAAACATGCATCTTTGTTCATAAACACAGATATATATTCATATACTATGCATGTTGTAAGTCAAGATAGCCATTGGGCAAGAGTATAACCCCAAAGGAACTAAAAATAACCTTTTTACAGATTAACAGTCTGTGGGTATCGAAACCCACATAGATACTACTAGTATCGATATTCCATAAGGTGGGTATCGATACTAGTGGTATCTGTTGGCCCTTGTGGGTTTAATACCACTGGTATCGATACTCCATAAGGTGGGTATCGATACTAGGGTTGCCTGTCATCCACAACTAGGTAGGTATCGATACCCTCTGCATGGGTATCGATACCCCCTAGGTATTTTCTCGATTTTAGAGTTTGTTCCACATAGAAACTCCGTGGAATCAAGGTTTTCATCCCTATAAACGTTAAAGGATCATATGCTCATCATATTTTCATAGGTTTCATGCTTTCTAACCATTAAAACAGGATACACATCATACTAACACGGATCACATGCATTCATTCATTGGGTTACCATGCAAATAGTAAGGAGATTAGATTTTCAGGCAATCAATCATTGGGGAAGCACAACAACAACAGGTAGAACCTAAATCTACACCAAAAGAGCAAGTTACTACTTGCCTCAAATCACCAAAGAAGTTGAATCCCAAGGAAGAAGAAGAAGATGAATCCCTGCACTCTCTCTCACGAACACGATCGCTGCAGACTCTTCTTCAAGGAGTTTTCTCTTCCTCTCTACCAGCCGATTTTCCCTTCTCTCTCTCTTCTCTCTTCTGGTCGATCATAACATGAGAGGTTTTGGGTTTTAGTTTATAATTATAACTAGCGTAAACCCAAACTTACTAAAACTCTATTAGGGTGCCCTTAACAAAAGTGGCTGCCCTTAACAAAAGTGGCTGCCCCTAATCGTTAGTAATTTAAATTAAAAGGGTTTTACACATAATATTCATATTAAATACGTAGTATAGTTTTTATCAGTATTATAGTACAATTATATAACTTAAGTTATAAGATAATTAATAACTATAAAGTTAAGATTTAGTAATAAAGGAAACCTGAATAATTCTTTATAAGAAGAATATCAGTATCGACAACTTGGACATTCATTTTCCTCTCCAATACACGACGTATATACAATATACACGCCTTAAATAATTTTTAATATAAATATGTGAAGGCATAGACCAAAAATAACACATGTATGTTTTATACATTTCTTTATCTCTTATTAAAATTTATTTATATTAAAAATATTCCCTAAAATAATTTTTTTGACATCATTAAACTAATAAATAATTTATTGTTGATTATGCAAATTAATAATTGTGAGTTTATTTAAGATGAACCACATCCATAGAAGTGATTCATGAATAGGACACATGTTTCATCGGTTACATATGTTCATAGTTTAGATAAACCTTATGGTTTTGGAATGACCCAAAATAATTTATTTGACTAGTCAATGTCAAGTCGAGTCAAATAGAGTCTAGTCCAACGCTTTGACAGTAAAATCAATTACGTGTTAAAATAATTAAACCTAGGATTAAATAATGAGTTTTCGATCGGAGGATTATTTGAAGATTCTAACCATACTAATGGATAGATCTCAAAAAGTTATTGAATTTCGACTACTCATACGCAAAACTTGGACATCGAATGAGGTCGAATCGAAGTCCGAAACACGAGTTTACCCAATGTTAATATGTACCTGCGATTTTGACTACAATTTTGACAAATTATGCTTTATTTAGATGTGTATACACATACTATATATATGTTTGGATTTCTATTTGAACTCCAGCGTAATATATTTTTTTTGTTAAATCAGTAGAGTTAAGAGGAGTTAGCTAGAGAAAGAAAGTGAAGTCAGTAGAGAGAGTTAGAAAGAGACACTTAGGAGAGAGGATAGAAGAGGAAGAAGGAAGAAAGAAAGAAAAGAGATAGAGAGAGATGCCGAGAGAAGGAGAGAAAAGACAGAGATTGAGAGAGAGAGAGAAAGAGAGAGAGAGAGAGAGAGAGAGAGAGAGAGTGAGAGGGACGTTAGAAGAAGAAGAAGATAATGATGATGAGATTGAAGATGAAAATGGTTTTGTTTGTCGGGTTTCTGGTTCAAGCTAGAGGAATGTTGTTTGATGATGGAAAATATAGGGTTTTGATTCAAAAAAGAAATTGAGGGTTGTGGGAGGTGATTTTGGAGATTGATTCATGAACTTTGAAGGTTATTCATCTATCTTTAGGTAAGGTTCAACCTCTTGAACCCTTGTTTGATGAATTGATAAGTGGAAGGTAAGATTTTAACCCAAATTTACTATTTTGGATTAGATTGTAGGATTTGGAGGTCAAAATCAAGTTGAAGAGGAATTTTCTATCTAAACTTGTGGCTAAGGTAAGAAATTCAGCCATTAATTCTTTGTTCAAGTTGATATGATGATATTAGGTTAGAATTTTGTGAAGAAAAATCTGGAATTTAATGTTGGAGATTATTTTTGAAGACATTAAAATTGAGGAATTAATTTCTAAAAGAGACTTGTTCGTAGTGAACATATTTGATTTTAAGTATCTATGATGAGAAAGAAAGATTATATGTTGACTCACTTAATGGTTATATGTGCAAAACCTACTTTTCTTCCATCAAATCTCTACTTTTCTTCCATTAAAAATTAGCACCCCTATCCCCATCAAATCTCTACTTTTCTTAGATTAAAAATTAAAAATTAAAAAAAACCCTATCAAAACCAACCCCAAGCCTAGATCTATTTTTGGAGCACAAAAGGGCCAGAATTCTTTATCAAAGCAAGGAGGTTTTTCAATTGTTTTGAAGCGCCTCAGGTAGGATCGACACCCTATGTACAAAACCTATATTCAATTGATATATTGTTTTCTAATTGATGCACATAGGTAAGATGTGGAAAATCGATTTTGTTAGATAATGAAAAATTATTATTTCTTGTGTTTACTTGATTTTGGAATCATATTGAAGAATTATGATCTAATGTGATTAACTATTATTATAAATAATAATAAGAAAAGAGTGGTTAGTAACACGAAAAATGTGATTCCTGCAGATGATGGTTCGGATAACCATGGTTGGCTGATTAAAACAAGCCCTGACTGGTAGAAAATAATGATATCTGTCCTACGGTTATTTGAATTAACCTCTTTACTTCGTAGCAATGGTTAAGGATTAAACTATCACCGAATAAAAAATCTAGGGAATTAAACTCAGTCACTAACACAAAATCTCTACAGAGGATATTGACTTATTCGATTCTTAATGTGCGGAATTAAGAATTAGAACCAAATATTTCAACCTCTAGTAAAATAAAAATTTAACACAAGAGATTTTTGTTAACGAGGAAAACCCTAACTGGGAAAAATCCTAGGACCTAATTTAGCCAAGTAATCCACCAAGAATTAAACGAAGTATAATACCGTTACCCACTGACATACACAAACTCCATGCTCTGAACAACCGATGTTGCCCTTCTCACGATCTAAATCCACAAAACTACTCCTTAGTCGATCAACGATGCGTCTCTAACTTAGAAATCTACAAAGTCCCGCAACTTGTACTTATTCGGACTCCACAAGCAAAAACACCTTCACTTGAATCCACAAGCGAATCACTACTCACCGGAATTCCACCGATGAAAAACACAAGATTTTGTGTGTAAAGATGATGGAAGGATTTGTGTATAGTTCAACACAGTCAATCTAATCAATTGATCAGAATTTAGTTCATCAATTTATTAGAACTTGACTCTAGAACTAGAAACCCTAAATATTAGAGTTGAATGGTCTCTTAGTTATGTGTTGATTTCTCTCTATAAGTAAAAATCATATTTTTTATGTAAAACAATCAATATATATATGTTTTGGTTGAACTATACTGCTATAGTAAGTTTGAATCACTTTCAAAGTCGGTTTGGCAACTTCTAGAACGCAAAAAGTCACAAAATAGCAACAATTTTGCAAAACCCAAAACACGATTACGAAACTGGAAGGTTTGGTTTCGAAACCAGCAGAGAAAATCATAATGGTTTCAAAAGCAGACTTTCCTGATTTCGCAAGCCATACTCTCAGGTAAAATGTGAACAAACCCGAGAGGGTCGATTTCGAAACCAGCCTGTAGGGTGGTTTCAAAACCAGTCCTCAAGGTCTAATTTCGAAACCAACCAAGGTGGTTTCGAAACCAACCAACCTATATCTATTAGATCTAAACTAGTCTAACCACCTAAGACGATTTCCGGTGGTGAGTTGAGTTGCAAGATGCTCTTCCTCCGATCCTTCTTCAAGTCTTCAATATTCAGAACATAAAGGTTACACCTAACTCTAACTCAAATACATGGATCTACATTGAGTTTTGAATTGACACGTAAATTGACAAATCTAGGAGGAACTAATGGTCCTAACAAATAATAATAAGTTGAATTTTGAAATTTGTAACTTTTCATAGATAAAACATGAGTAAAGAGGTCTATTTTAGTTTGCAACAATGCTTTCTCCATATACTCTTCATCTTCTTTTTCTTCTTCTTCAGTCTCTTCTTCTTCATTTTCTTCTTCTTCTGTCTCTTCTTCTTCCATCTCCTTCTCTCCATCCGAATCCTTTGGATGTCTATGAGGATTGAACTTAGATCTAGCATGTGGAGGATGTGTCAGAATCCCTTCAACACTAACTCTCTCAGCAATCCGCTTGACTGTTGGAACGATAACATCTAGATGAACAAACAACATTCATTTTAGTTATGATCTTGTTTGCTTGTGCTTCTGCTATAGGAAAAGAAGTCGTTGGCCTAAGTGTAAAAGGGCAGAAGTCGAAGGCCTAGATGATGACTCTGAAACCCCTAGATGTGCAGAAGTAGATGGACCTGTATGACTGTTGAACTGGCCTAGAATCCGGTTCACCGTAGAAACATCTATCTTCCTTATCTCTGTGGCCTCAAACTCACTATAAGGAATGTCACAATTCTCAGCAAAAAGAAACTCTCCAATCATCTTCAGAAAAGGTAAGTTATGTCTCCTATGCTTCAACTTATTGATGCTAATCATCTGATAGACAATAAAAGTGCTAATGTCGATGGAACGACACTGACACAGGAAGTACAGAAACTCTGCAGAAGTCTCTGAAAATTCACTCTTGTTCCCAAGAGATGGATAGAGATCATAAGATATGATTGTGCTAAGAACTTGGACTAGAAGAGAACACTTATTCACGGGTAATTTTTTATCCCATGGAAAGACTTCACTGGCCAACTCTAAAGCAATAACATCATGAGATAGATGTTCGACATCACTACCATCACGACCGAGAGGAAATACTAAAGAATCAGCTTCTATTAGAAGTTGATATAAACCTGAAACAAAATTCGGTGTGATGTGGATAACTCTACAACAAACAACAGTAGAAAAACTAGGTACAGACTTGTCAACACTGTGTATGTTGGCATAAAATAGTTTGAAAAGCCTGGGATAGGCTTTGCCTGAAACAGAAAGTAAAGTGTCCCAACCATGAGTACGAAACACATTAAAAAACAAAGGAACACTTATACCTTCGAACTGTACTTCTCGCTCAATGATAAGAGTTCTAGGAGCAAAGTACTTATTACAGTTCTCACAACAAAGAGAAGAGAAAAACTTCTCATTAATCTCTGGACAAGTATACAAAGGAGGATTGTCCCTTCGAGAACTATGAGAACGAGAACGAACCATTAGAATCAATAAGAAGAAAGAGAACTAACAGAGTTTGAACAACAAATGCACAAACGAACCTTAGGAATTCTAAACGATTCGAATCAAAGGGAAAAGATTCGATTGAAGAAACTTACTTTAGATCGAAGAATGAAATCCAACGGAGAGATCGAATGCAAAGGAAACCCTAGAAACTCCTTTCTCCTTTCGAAACTACTCAAAATATGATATGAAATTAAAAGGTTTCGAAATTCAATTTTATAAAAGACATTTGAAATGCCTAAAATTAGATCCGATTTTCGAATTCACGGGGGCGGTTTCGAAATCCGCCTTGCTGGTTTCGTAATCAAAAAGCCAATTTTTTTTCTTCTTTTTCTTTTTGAAAGAGAATGAATGCATGCTCTAACAAAATTAAAGAAATACAATGCAAAACAAACTCCCCCTCAAACGGATCATCTTAAAGAATATATGCTTTAAAAATAATGACCTGGACACTAATCCACTTAAAGTTTTTCAACATGTAACAAGTTTCCCAGGATCTGGATACTACCACCCTAACTTGGCAGCAGTTTCAAGTGATGTTCTTTGACCAATATTTTCCTCAAAGTGCACGAATGACGATGGAAAAGGATTTCCAAATGTTGAGACAGAAAGACGACTAGACAGTAGTCGAGTATGAAAGAGAGTTCTCTAGGCTAGCATTGTATGCCCCGGGTCTTATTCCGACTGAGCAGACTAAGATACCGAAGTTTTTAAGGGGATTGAACCGATAGATCTCTAGGCATATCATTGGGAAGCCGAGTTTCGATACGTTTACCAAGGTTGTGGAGTGTGCACGACTCTATGATCAGGAAATTCAAGAGGCACGCCGAAAGAGGAGTGAGAAAGCTGAGACCAAGTCAGCTGATAAACTTGACCAGAAGAACGGTCAAGGACAGCAAGGGAAGAACCGTGATAACCGGGGTTACTGAAAGAGGTAGGAAACTGAAGAAAAGAATACGGGTGCAGTAGTTCCTGCACAACCAAAAGCACTGAGAACTGAAGAGGGCAGTAGGCGTGTGATTAAAGGTCTATATTATGCTTGTGGAGAGGTAGGCCACAGAACAGCGGATTGCCCGCAACGCAATGGGGCACAAGGGGCCAGGCAGAATCAACAGCCAAGGTAGAACGGTCAGGGTCAATATCGACCCCAAGGACAGCATCAGGGCAGAGCCTATGCTGTAGTACCTAGGTATGCGAGAGCGCCAGAGGGAATGGTGAAAGGTACGTTCCTAATTCATACTCGGCCTGGCCAAATTCTTTTTGATTCTGGAACTTCTCATTCCTTCATATCACGTATATTTTTGGACACCTTGATACTTAGGCCAGAAAAGTGTGATTACCCTTTCTCTGTTATTTCACCTATGGGGAGGACTGTACCAGTAGAACTAGTTTGCAAGGTTTATGTTATTTGTTTGGGAAAACTGGACTTCGCCTCAGACCTTTTTGTGTTAGGTCTAGAGGGCTTTGATGTGATACTAGGCATGGATTGGCTTGCCGCATACCATGCAAAGTTGGATTGTTATGCGAAAATGGTAACATTTTCCATACCAGAGGAAACGACATACGTGGTGTCGTTGGTAGTAGGATGTGGTCTTGATAGGACACCTGTATATTGTGGATATAGTTTGAGCAACCGATTGAAGGTAGAGGGCTTGAATCGATTCTTGTGGTGCGCGAATACAATGACGTATTTGGCAAGATCCCAGGGTTACCACCTCACAGAGAGATAAACTTCTGTTTGGAGCTGGTTCGGGGCACAAAACCGATTGCTAAGACACCTTATTGAATGGCTCCAATAGAGATGAAAGAATTGAAGAATCAAATAGACCAGCTTTTGGCTCAGGGTTTCATACGTCGTAGTTCGTCACCTTGGGGTGCACCAGTTCTTTTTGTTAAAAAGAAAGATGGGTCTATGAGACTATGTATAGACTACCGGGAACTAAACAAGATTATGGTAAGAAATAAGTATCATTTGCCTAGAATAGATGATCCGTTTGATTAGCTTAAGGGAACACAATGGTTCTCTAAGATAGACTTAAGGTCAGGGTATCATCAGCTGAGAGTCCGAGAGCAGGACATACCTAAAACAACATTTCTGACAAGATATGGGTCTTACGAGTTCTTGATAATGCCGTTTGGACTTACCAATGCACCAGCAGTGTTTATGGATCTAATGAATCAGGTTTTCAGATACTTAATTGAATCAGTTCGTGATTGTCTTCGCTGATGACATTCTGATTTACTCCAAGACATGAGAAGACCACGAGATTCATTTGCGTAGAGTGCTTCAGACTCTACGAGAGCATCAATTGTATGCTAAATTCGAGAAATACGAATTTTGGCAAAAGGAGTAAAGTGAAGTTCTTAGGACATGTAGTGTCGGGAGCGGGAGTGACAGTGGATCCCTCCAAGGTTCAGGCTGTACTAGAGTGGCGGCAACCCACTACAGTGATAGAGGTTCGAAGTTTCCTAGGTTTGACTAGGTACTATAGGCGGTTTATCGAAAGATTTTCGCGGATAGCTGGTCCTTTGTCTAATCTCACTAAGAAGGACGTTACATTCAAGTGGGATGACAAGTGTGAGCAAGCGTTTCAAGAGCTGAAGGCAAAGTTGATAACAGCTCCAGTTTTGATCATACCAGAGAGTGGAGCTGGACTTGTGGTTTTTACTGACGCATCTCATCAGGGACAGGGATGTGTTTTGATGCAGAACAACCAAGTGGTTGCTTATGCTTCGAGACAGTTGAGGATTCATGAGTACAATTATCCGACTCATGACCTTGAGTTGTAGTGTTTGCACTCAAGATTTGGAGACACTACTTGATAGGTGAAAGGTTTGCGCTCTTGTCGGATCACAAGAGTCTCAAATACCTATTCTCACATGAGGAGTTGAATATGAGGCAGCGTAGATGATTGGAACTACTGAAGGATTACGACTTTCAGTTATAGTATCATCCAGGAAAGGCCAACGTGGTGGCAGATGCTCTAAGTAGGCAGCCTAGAGGCATAGTGGCGACTATGATGGTCCAGTAGTGGCGATTACTAGAATCAGCTTCAGAATATGACTTCGATTTGGCAACCCGGGAATAGAGATAACTAATGTTGGGTAGCGTAGTCATTCGACCTACTCTAATAAGCCAAATCATCAGTGAGCAAGGAAACGATCAGTGGTGCTATGACAAAGTTGCAGGTATCCAACAAGGAGAAGTCACAGACATGACTACTAAATAACGGATAGATGATTTTGACTAAATTTTTATTGTTGTTGAAAGTTTTAGAATTAATTGATTTTTGGTGAGGATGATCTAAATAGTGCAGAAAACATCCTCACAAAAAATCAACCGTAGGATCGTCTTCATGTGGGAACCACTGAGTTTGAAAATCGACTTGGTTTATATAGAATTGTGCTAAAAAATAGGCATGGGAAGGTATCAACGCCCAACGTTGAGCAAAATTGATGTATCGCACTCATCCTTGAGCGTGGCTAATTTTGCGCACATCTAACCTCAAACAATTTTTCTCGTATGAGTTATTTTTAAATTTGAATTAATAAAGCAGTATAATCTAACCTATTTTCTAATAAATTATAGTCTCTAAAAAGCGTCTAGAAATATCAATGTCCGAAAAACATAATATACGTATAGAAATATCTTATTTAATATGAGTAATTGAGAGCTAGTAGGTACGTTTAGTAAATGAGATTCGCAAATTAACTGAACAAAACTTACAAGTAGGAGTGATGTCAATCATCTTACATAACTCAATTTTAAAAATTCAAATGATAGTAAAGATTATACTTTACATATATTATCTTTTCTGCCTAATAAGTTCTCTCTAAAAAATCACTTCTAATATTTAGTTAGAGACTATTTCTCTCTATATTATAAGGTACTATTGTGATTTTTAATTCTTCAAATTAGTTCATAATTTTGATTTATGTCCGTAATGTAGATAAATAGGAATCAAGACGACTCCCTTATTTAATATGGTAATGGTTTATCTTTAGTTCTCTCTCTATTTTATATA
>MVGT01002019.1:426736-445330 GCA_002174775.1 Macleaya cordata
CAATCAAAGTGGAAGAAGAGGGTTTTAGTGGATTATTGTTGGTGGAGGTAAGATCTAGCTATAAAATCAGTTTTTGGGTTGTTTTGATGAAGAAATTTTTGAGGTTTTTGAAGTAAAACGAAAATTAATGTTGTAGGACAGATCTTGGAGCTTTATCTATATTTTAAGAGGTGCTTTAGAAGTTGTTTCTAGTTATTAATCATCTAAGGTGAGTTTCCTTTCAAATTTGAGTTGAAATCAAGTTATTTAAGGTTGTATGCTTAGTGGTTTTCATGGAAAACGAAATCTGGTGTAGGAAAGATGTTTGGATGTTGCTACTGAAGTTTGGGAGTAGTTTTTGGAGGTGAACGCATCTATTTCAGGTAATGGATATAACCTTAACTTCTATTTTGATTTTTGGTGGAGTAAATGCTTGAAAAAGTAAAGTTTAGTGATCTTACCTTGTAAATTTTGGTTATAGGAAATGAATCTGGTGTTGTAAATTCTTTATGGTTGGAACTTCCTTTTGAAATCAGTTGTGGATGCTTTTGGTTGGCGTGTTTTCATACGTCATGTTGATTTTCTGACGTTTTAATCGAAGTTGAGTTGTCTTCTCGAGTTTGAATTCTCGGATTTAACTGCGTAGCATGTACTAAAATTTACATAACTTTCTCGTTTTAACTCCAAATTGTGTGCTTCCGAATCCTACTGATTCATAACATCTTAAAGTATTCGCAGTACAAATTTCATGATTTTTGGACAAGTTTATAGCTAATTATAGATTTCCAAACTTCAACTATTGTATTATGAAAAATTGCTATTCTTGCTAAACATATTGTTAATCAACATTTTTCTCATATCTCAAATTGTTTTATGATTTTGACATATTCATTGAAAGTCTAGATCTAGGTGTTATCTTTCTAATGCTTTGGTTTCAATATTTTTCGAGTTTCCTACAATCTGTAGCGATTAGTCTCCTAAAACTGTTCTGTTTTCTTGATTTCTTATCTGAGGCTATTTTTCGGTAGATCTAGTTTACTGGATGTTTCCAATAAATTCTAAGTTTACTTATCTAAAAAATATATTTGAAAGTCCTTTCTAAAAGGTATATAGTCTCTGACTTTTGACTTATGGTTTATTTGTTGTGATTTGTTCTTGTTGTTTGGTAAGGTTTTAAGAGCCATAACCAGGCCTTGAAACTTTAGTATGGGTTTTCTAAACTCTTAGGAACCCAATACTGTGGTTTTTCTTAACCTTTATGCTTTTGGGTGTTTGAGTTTGAGACTCTAGCACTCTATTTATCTTTATTTTGAAATTTCTTTGGTTCTAAGTATTAGGACCTAATGTTTGTTATTTTGCTTGTTTTCTCTAGCTTTCGAGTTAGGAGGGTCGAACGGTTTGGGTGATCTGAGTCCTAAGTTTCTTTATCATTGAGGTAAGTGGTCAATTCATCTTAATAATACCCAACCATTTTTAAATACATGTTTCCAAACTATTATGTATGTATTTTGTATCCAAGGCATGACATGTGACTTTAGATAACAAGGGATAATCGTGATGAAGAAAACTTTAGAACTTTTTATTGTATTTTACTTGGAAAATGCTTGTTATGACAAATAATGCATGCTTAACAAATTATCATGTTTTACGAATATTTCACATGAATGGTGATTCACAATGAACTTTGATTTTGTAAAACATGTCTTATGCAAGGAAATGAAGTTTATGCTGGAATTCATGTTTTATGGTGTTTTGAGAAGCCTTTGAAATCGTGGGACTTTGTTTTAAGTTTCCGTGCATGATGGATTCTATTGATGCCAAGGATAGTTGTTTAAGCTTTTGGTGGACTAGTACCTGTGTTACTTTGACTTGGATTGCTGTACCTTTAGGGCTAGTCACACCTGCTATTGTGATGTATGAGTTTTCAAAAAGATGGATTTTCAAAAGGAAATTTCTATCCAAAAGAATATCAATGTTCAAAAGGGATTTCAAAATAGTTTTCGAACTTTAACTTAAAAGAAACAAGACTTATATATATTAAGTATACTCTATCATCGAGGTAAGCCAATGAAAGGTTAGAAACTTCCTGTAGGATGAAGTGTCATGGACCGGATGTGACACGTCATCTGAGACGTCGCTAAAAGTTCTTACCTCTCTGGTGGAATAGGACGCCAGAGAGATGGGTGCATCAATTAAAGTCTGGGAAGTCATGATTGTTTCTTGGTAAACCATGTTTATTGGTGGTGTTGAGTAGCTAGTTTAGCTGAGGATTCACACGCTTGCCCGATGGGTGTTCGACGCGAGAGGGGAGTGAGGAGCTCTTTCTCTGGATTACTAGGGGCCCTTATTTAGTCTGCAGTCGTCGACTTATGCGCGCTTTGTCCGTCGAGGGTATCCGGACATGTCCGTTGAGGGTATCCGGACGTTACTTGAGCTACGTTGTCTGTTGAGGGTATCCGGACACGTAGCTTACCAGTATCTGTCGAGGGTATTCGGACACTGGTGTTGATCTACTTATGCGCATGTTGTCCATTGAGGGTATCTAGACACGTCCGTTGAGGGTATCCAGACGCTACTTTGCTGCGTTGTCTGTTGAGGGTATCCAGACACGTGGGTTACCAGTGTCTGTCGAGGGTATCCGGACACTAGTGTTGATCTGACTAGGGTTTACTCTAGTCGTGTTCCTTGGCTATGCCAGAAGAAATGCACTACCATTGTTTGTATATGTATATACAGGACTTTTTTTGATGTTTCAATCGACTATATAATATGCATTGCTTTATAAATGCATTTGAACTGTTATCGGATTAATCGCTGCATATGATGGTATTAGGATGGTTGATCTACCTACTGAGTTTCCCACCCAATTATTCTCGTGGTTTTACAGTTGACGTTTGGGGATCAAGTTAGGATCCTTAGTGGCGCTGTGACGTGGTTTACTGGGCGAGGGATTCCTTATTTTGTGGTGGATGTAGGTCTCCCTCTCTTCAGTCACAATGGATGATTTTCTACCTCTATTTCTTTTACCTTGAGACTTATGTTTTATGGCTCTGTTGTGAGCCTTATGTTTCTTTTGTTTATATAAGTGTGACTTTACTTTATCTTTTTCTCGCTATATATATTTTGACAGGAAACAACAAACATAACTATATATTATATCACAAATATATCTATGTTAAGTGAAAGATTGAATGTCATAGTTATACTGCAGGTGACTTAGAGTATGGGATAATTTTAGACAATGTTCTCTTGACAGGTCCCTCCTGGTCCTACATTGTTGGGATTTCAGTTGAGAAAAAAAATTGGGTGGCAATTTTGTGCATACCTTTAGCTTCTTTTGCTTCCTCTGTGTATATTATTGTATTCACTGTGTTTATCAAGTGACAAAAGGTCCAGTTTACCGGAGAGACTCTGCCGGATTTGAGTCTCATTGTAGACTGATGGTAATGTCCCGTGTTTTGGGTTATGGGGCGTTACAGATGGTATCAGAGCATTGTTAGCTCTGAGTAGATCAAATAACAAGATAAAAGCCACCAAGAGTAGGAAAATATTTTAAAAGCTAAAAGCTTTAAGGAACTAAAAGTCACCAAAATATAAAAACCTTATTACTGTACTTTGATATTTTTGTTGACTTAAATGCTTTCAATCGGTTTATGTTATTTAATGGTTTTACAAGTTTTGGTGGAGTATGAAGCTAAATTTGTTACTTCTATGACTCTTGGCAGTGAATGATGCTGAGGGGGCGGCCTAGACGACAACTGCCACCTCCACCACCGCCATCACTGCCTCATGCACCTAATCTCCCGCCACAACCACAACCGCAACCTGCCGAACCTGGACTAGTCGGCATTCTCCAAATGGTCAACTTGTTAGTTACTAATATGGCCCAGTTGAGACAAGAGGTTAGAGCGAATCAAGGAGCTCCATAAGGGGTGGTACCCCCACCACCACCACCTCTCCAGCCTGCTCCATATATGGTTTGGAACCCTGGGCCACATGACGATAATGCAATTCTGAAGGACTTCAAGAGTTGGGAACCCACTTCTTACGATGGAACACCGGATCCAACAAAAGCTGAAAAGTGGCTTAAGGATATTGAGAAGATATTTGACTTAATTAGATGCACTGATGAGCTGAAAGTTAGGATGACTACTTATATATTAGTTGATGATGCATGGGACTGGTGGAAAAGCACTTCGGAAGGGATGGGTCCAATTACTTGGGACGAGTTTCAAAGTTTATTTTTGGATAGGTACTTCTCTGCTGTAGTGAAGGAAAGAAAGTATTATGAGTTCGGGGGCCTGAGGCAGGGAAGTATGACCGTGGATCAGTATGTGGCTAGGTTCACTAACTTATCTCGCTTTGCCTCTACGATCGTTGATAAAGAGATAGACAAGATAAGAAAATGCAGGGATGGACTAAATCCTCAGCAGTATGAAAAACTCCTAGCTTTAGAATTTTACAGTTTTAATGAGATTGTCAGGAAAGTCGAGATGCTAGAGAGGGGGTGTGAAGTATTACAGAGAAGGCAAGAGATGGCCACACAGAAACGAGAAGCCACTCAATTTCCACAGCGGTATAGAGGGACTAAAATGTTTAAGGATCAAGGAGAGTCTTCTCAAGGTTCAGGTCAGCAGCAGCCCCAAAGAGCATCACCTCAGAATCGTACCCCACAACAGCCTGCCAATCTGCAAGGTAATCAATATCAGAATAAGCAACCACCACAACAACAAAGGGGCAATGATAGAGTACAATGTCGGAATTGTGGAGAAGCAGGACACGTAAGGAGAGATTGTCCTCGAAGCAATCGGCAACATCAGCAGGGTAATGTCAATCAAGGCCGCATGTTTGCAGTTTCTCGAGAGGGTACCCATTGACCAGATGATGAAGTAGAAGGTATGATCATATTCTATAGCTTATGCATATGTGTTTTGTTTGACTCTAGACCCATTCACTCAATTATTAGTCGTGTATCGGTTACACCCACTGGGAAAACGTTAGCATTGGCCACGCCTATAGGTATGCATCCTTTTCCATATCAGATCTGTCGTGATTGTGTGATACAAGTTTCTGATGCGGAGATGAGTATGGACTTGACTGTATTTGACCTCTTAGATATCGACATGATCTTGGGTATGGATTGGATGTCAATGCATCATGCCCACATTGGTAGCTTTGAGAACAAAAAAAAAAGAACTTTTAGACTTCCTGAATGACCAGTTGTAAAGTTTAAAGGATAGAAGCATCGAATGCCTATGAACAGTTTAAAGTTTGATCCAATTAATAGAAATGAAATCAAACATTCGCTATATTGGAGGAGAGAACACCGTTTGATTGCTAACTTCGTTAAGTGTGAATTTTGGCTTAGAAAGGTGAAGTTCCTTGAACATGTTATATCACATGAGAAGTCAGTATCCAGAGCTTTTCACCAATTCAGGTATAAGTCTATAAATTTTGAGGACGAAATTTCTTTTAAGGGGGGATGATTGTGAAACCCCGTAAATTCAGTCCCGCCACTCGACCTAACGAGTCAATGACTTACGTATCGAAGGCGGAACACTTGGGATGACATGCGTAAAGCACGCACATATTTGAGGCTGAGAAGTGAGTTAAAAAAAATACATAAATTGTTTTAAGGATGGTTTGGGGGCCACGGGTTAACCTGACTTGCGACCCAACCCGCGACCTACGTGGGTTTTAACCCACCGTCCCCTTCTCCAATCAGCTATGTTCGGATTCAAAAAAAAAAAGTAAGAATAGAAGAAGAGAGAAGGAGAGACTAAGAGAGAGAGGTGTATGAGAGAGAGAGGCCGTGAGAGAGAGAGAGACTGAGAGAGAGAGATCGTTGGAGAGAGAGAGAGGGGAAGGAGGGCAGCAGCTGCTGCCGGAGAAGAAGAGAGGAGCAGCAGCAGCTGCCGTTTCAGCTGCTACAGCAGAAACATGAGGAGAAGGAGAGGAAGAAGAAGAAGGAAGAAGAAAAAAAGAAGGAAGAGGAAGAAAGGGAACTCAGCCCATTCTTCCCCCTCATTTTCAAACACTTTGGCGTAAGATTTTAACCTAGAACCCTTCAATTTTCAGCTGATTTCTGGGTAAATATCCTAGGGTTTTTTTGTTCCATATGCTTGTTAGTATAGATCTTGATGAATGGGAGCTCCATGGTGGAAGAGGTGATGAGATGGGCTAATATTTTGAGGTTAAGGTGAGAAATCAGCACCCTAATGCTTTAAATCTTGTGATTTTTATGATGTAAATTGGGGTTTTTTAAAGAAAAACGAAAATTGGTTGTGGGGACTTATTTTGAAGCTAAGAACTAAGTTCTTGTGAGAGTTTAAAGCTTAAAACAACTGATTTGGGTTTGAAACCCTTGATTTGTGATGCCAATCAAAGTGGAAGAAGAGGGTTTTAGTGGATTATTGTTGGTGGAGGTAAGATCTAGCTATAAAATCAGTTTTTGGGATGTTTTGATGAAGAAATTTTTGAGGTTTTTGAAGTAAAGCGAAAATTAATGTTGTAGGACTATCTCTATTTTAAGAGGTGCTTTAGAAGTTGTTTCAAGTTATTAATCATCTAAGGTGAGTTTCCTTTCAAATTTGAGTTGAAATCAAGTTATTTAAGGTTGTATGTTTAGTGGTTTTCATGGAAAATGAAATCTGGTGTAGGAAAGATGTTTGGATGTTACTACTGAAGTTTGGGAGTAGTTTTTGGAGGTGAACCCATCTATTTCAGGTAATGGATATAACCTTAACTTCTATTTTGATTTTTGGTGGAGTAAATGCTTGAAAAAGTAAAGTTTAGTGATCTAGCCTTGTAAATTTTGGTTATAGGAAATGAATCTAGTGTTGTAAATTCTGTTATGGTTGGAACTTCCTTTTGAAATCAGTTGTGGATGCTTTTGGTTGGCGTGTTTTCATATGTCATGTTGATTTTCTGACGTTTTAATCGAAGTTGAGTTGTCTTCTCGAGTTTGAATTCTCGGATTTAACTGCGCAGCATGTACTAAAATTTACATAACTTTCTCGTTTTAACTCCAAATTGTGTGCTTCCAAATCCTACTGATTCATAACATCTTAAGTATTTGCAGTAAAAATTTCATAATTTTTGGACAAGTTTATAGCTAATTATAGATTTCCAAATTTCAACTACTGTTGTATGAAAAGCTGTTATTCCTGCTAAACATATTGTTAATCAACATTTTTCTCATATCTCGAATTGTTTTATGATTTTGACGTATTCATTAAAAGTCTAGATCTAGGTGTTATCTTTCCAATGCTTTGGTTTCAATATTTTTCGAGTTTCCTACAATCTGTAGCGATTAGTCTCCTAAAACTGTTCTGTTTTCTTGATTTCTTATCTGAGGCTATTTTTCGGTAGATCTAGTTTACTGGATGTTTCCAATAAATTCTAAGTTTACTTATCTGAAAAATATATTTGAAAGTCCTTTTTAAAAGGTATATAGTCTCTGACTTTTGACTTATGGTTTATTTATTGTGATCTGTTCTTGTTGTTTGGTAAGGTTTTAAGAGCCATAACCAGGCCTTGAAACTTTAGTATAGGTTTTCTAAACTCTTAGGAACCCAATACTGTGGTTTTTCTTAACCTCTATGCTTTTGGGTGTTTGAGTTTGAGACTCTGGCACTCTATTTTTCTTTATTTTGAAATTTCTTTGGCTCTAAGTATTAGGACCTAATGTTTGTTATTTTACTTATTTTCTCTAGCTTCCGAGTTAGGAGGGTCGAATGGTTTGGGTGATCTGAGTCCTAAGTTTCTTTATCATTGAGGTAGGTGGTCAATTCATCTTAATAACACCCAACCATTTTTAAATGCATGTTTCCAAACCATTATGTATGTATTTTGTATCCAAGGCATGGCATGCGACTTTAGATAACAAGGGATAATCCTGATGAAGAAAACTTTAGAACTTTTTATTGTATTTTACTTGGAAAATGCTTGTTATGACAAATAATGCATGCTTAACGAATTATCATGTTTTACGAACATTTCACATGAATGGTGATTCACAATGACCTTTGATTTTGTAAAACATGTCTTATGCAAAGAAAAGAAGTTTATGTTGGAATTCATATTTTATGGTGTTTTGAGAAGCCTTTGAAATTGTGGGACTTTGTTTTAAGTTTTCGTGCATGATGGATTCTCTTGATGCCAAGGATAGTTGTTTAAGCTTTTGGTGGACTAGTGCCTGTGTTACTTTGACTTGGATTGTCGTACCTTTAGGGCTAGTCGCACGTGCTATTGTGATGTATGAGTTTTCAAAAAGATGGATTTTCAAAAGGAAATTTCTATCCAAAAGAATATCAATTTTCAAAAAGGATTTCAAAATAGTTTTCGAACTTTAACTTAAAAGAAATAAGACTTATATATGTTAAGTATACTCTATCATCGAGGTAAGCCAATGAATGGTTAGAGACTTCCTGTAGGATGAAGTGTCATGGACCTGAAGTGACACGTCATCTGAGACGTCGCTAGAAGTTCTTACCTCTCTGGTGGAATAGGACAACAGAGAGATGGGTGCATCTATTGAAGTCTGGGAAGTCATGATTGTAGACGCCAAATTTTTGCACACCTCGGGAAAATACCCGTTTTGGCCACACCTCGATTTATGTGCACAATTTGATGAAAATCGGTTTGATGTGACTAAGCATGCTTCACTCCACTCGTCCAAAATTTGGCTTAAGGTCGGAACAAGAAGAGAACCAAATCTCGGGGAACCCCGAACTCAGAATGGAACCAGTTCAGTCGAGGAACCGTAGGATTTCCTTTTTGATCCCTGGCGTCGCCACGTGTCGCGACGGGATTGGCTAACCTCAAATTTTCCCAAACTGGTTGTTTTAGTAGAAAATTCAGTTTTTCGGGGGATTTTATTTGAAAATCAGATTTTAAAATATTGGGGACCCATTTTCATTTTTATAAGAAAAATACAATAAAAAAATAATAGAAAAACAAAAAAAAACACAAAAATAAAAATAAAAATAAAATAATAATAGAGAGGGGAGGTGTTGGGCGTGCCGTGGCAGCCACGCACCTCCCATTCTCTTTCCTGGGAGAGAAACAGGGAGGAAGTATGGGAAAGAGAGGGAGTTGGTTGGCTGAAATAGGGGGAGTGGTGTCGACTGAATTTCAAGGAGAGGAAGAAGGGGGCTGTCGGCTAGGTGTTAGATAAGAGAAAAAGCCGTGAGGGAATAGAGTAGAGAGAGAGAGATCGAGAAGAAGAGTAGGGAGAGAGAGAGCTGGACAGAGATGAAGAGAGGGTTGGAGAAGAAATACAGAGACTGAGATAGAGAGAAAGCTGAGAGAGGTGAGAGAGAACCGGAGAAGGAAATCGAGAGACTGAGAGAGAAACAGAGAGAGAGAACAGAGAGAGAGGTTCGATAAAAAAAAACAAAAACGTCTGTAACAGACGTGCAGAGGAGGAGAAGAAGAAGAGGAGAAGAAGAGAGAAGAAGAGAGAAGAAGAGGAAGAAGAAGGAAAAAAAAATCAGACGTCTGCAACAGACGTCGTGTGGGGAAGAAGAAGGGAGGAAGAGAGAGAAAAAAAGGAAAAACAGTAAAAAAAAATGTTTTTTCAAATTTTTTTTTTTAGTTATTTGTGCTTTTTCATTTCTTTTCCTCCCTTTCATTAATTGCAAAAACAGTTTTGCATAGTCCCAAAGAAATTTGGTTCTCTCCACTTGGACACGGAGTGGGGCCCACTTGTCACTTCCACCACACATCGACGCGAAAGGGGGGGAGATTTCTCGCGATTGAGCCACGGGCTTGTGCCGACTAGGTGATAATCCTTATCTTCTCTTTTATTTTCTTCCATTATTGAACTCATATCTCATGTGATGAAATGATGATGTAACGGTGCTTTAATGATTCAATAAAATTTTGCATGCAATTTTGACTATAAAAATGTGGTAAATGTAAACTTCATGTCATGAGATTTTTAGCATATGTTACGTGATTTATGTAAATGTTGCATGAAATAATTAATGACATGCATGTATGCAATATGATGTTTACGTGAACATGGGTTGAAATCTACATATTAAATGTTTTGCGTGATGGACGTGCTATGAAATTGATGCGGGCATGAAATAAACGAGTATGTGATAATGTGGTATTTTTCATATGGGGCATGGAACATCTTTTTCAACATGAGTTAGTACTACCATTTTTTCCACGTTTAATACAATTGATATCGTGCTTACGACATCATCGTTTTTTGCAAATGCATTTTTGCCAAATGAGCCTAACTTGCACTCCCATCCTTGTGCTTAAAGTTTTGAATCATAAGTTGCTTTAATTCGCTTGTTTACTGATTTCAAGTAATTAGTGACTTATATCTGTGTTTTAATTATTTTGCCAGCTTTAGATTGAAACACTCAATAAGCCTCGGGCTCTCTATCGGCTGCTATGAGCTTAAAGGCTCATTGCTCGAGCTTGGGCTTAAGGGCCCGCCTCCATGCCAGGCCCACGGGCCTAAATCCAGTTTTCCAGGGCCCAAAGCCCATCATTATCACTCGGGCAATTAGAGCCTATCCATCATTATCACTCGGGCAATTAGAGCCTATCCTCTTCCTTGTGGGTCCAAGAACCCACATCCTCTAATGTCGGACCCAAGGGCTTGATAACTTGCCCAACCCTAAAAACAAACAATAATAGAAATTAAGGTCTCTATCTTAGTTCACCCTAGGGTTAGGCTCTGCGTGCTTGTAGCTTTAGGTTGCATTAGCCTAGGATTGTGTGTTGTTTTCGAGAGTGTGTAAGGTTTTACTTGATGTGAAATTCCTATTCTACCCTCACCTTTGTTTTACATGTCTTTTCCCAGATGCATTACATTTAGCTTAGGGATTCTCATGCATATAGGGTCAGAACATCCTTAATCAGAATTGGAATCTTTAGATACCTTCGTGCGGTACTAGAGCATAGGACATGCATCATTCGCGTCTCACCGACGATCGCATTTCTCAGGTACACGTGCATGGTGTGATCCTCTTTCGTCTCTGGGTACGTCCTTTGTTGGACGTGATCCCTCTTTCAGATTCACGCCTAAGGGCTGAATCTGCCTTTCATCGTCTTTGAGATTAATGCCTACGGGCTGAATCTGCTATTATCATCTTTGACTCTCAGCTTTCGTCGTCTCTGAGAGTCGCTACTACCGTCATCTTTGGGACACTCTACTTTTGTCGTCTTTGAGAGTCCCAACATTCGTCGTCTTTCAGATGCACGCCCAAGAGCGTCCATGGATCTGTCTTTGAGATTCTCCACTTTCGTCGCCTTGAAGATTCTCTACTATCGTTGTCTTTGAGGTTCACGCCTAAGGGCTGAACCTGGCTATCGTCATCTTCGGGACACTCAACTTTCATCGTCTTTGAGAGTCCCAACATTCGTCGTCTTTCAGATCTACGCCGAAGAGCGTCCATGGATCTGTCTTTGAGATTCTCCGCTTTCGTCGTCTTGGAGATTCTCTACTATCGTCGTCTTTGAGGTTCACGCCTAAGGGCTGAACCTGCCTACCGTCGCCTTCGGGACACTCTACTTTCGTCGTCTTTGAGAGTCCCAACATTCGTCATCTTTCAGATTCACGCCCCGTAGCTTCAATGAATCTGCTTTCGTCGTCTTTCAGATTCACGCTCTGTAGCGTCCATAAATCTGCTTATCATCTCCTTTCAGATTTAAGCCCCGTAGCGTCCATGAATCTGCTTATCGTCTTCCTTCAGATTCACGCCCAGTAGCGTCCATGAATCTGTTTTCGTCATCCTTCAGATTCAAGCCCAAGAGCGTCTATGAATCTGTTTTCGTGATATTTGTTAGTGCATAGATACAAAGTACGTCCATGTTACTAGCTTTTCGTCGTCTTTGTCTGTGCGTGGATACAAAGTACGTCCACGTCACTTGCTTCTCATCGTCTTTAGGCACATCCTATGTTGGATATGATCCCTCAGTGTATGGTGCACACAACAACATATCACATGTTTGAGTATATGTGTACACATTGCACGTATCACACCCCATGTTTGCGCGTGGCTACAAAGTACGTCCACGTCACTGAGCTCTTAGCACGCTGGCCAACTGATGGCATGCGTCGCTTCCTTTGCCACATTCAGACAGATGGATGTATGCATCTTTCGCCCCAGAACTATTTGATCATGATACGTAGATTTAGGGGGCTTACTTACTGTAGTGCAGTTGTTTTTGTGTATGTAGCATAACTTAGTATCGATTATATATTTCCCTAACAGTCTTTAATCGCGAAGTAGAGGCCGTCCTCACGGACGGGCGGTTGTTGGGTGCCTAACACCTTCCCAACCCGTACCTAGATCCCCTTATCCATCATCTCAGTACCGCAGACCATCTACTTTGCATTTGCATTTGCATCTTATATTCTTTGTGATCCTATAGGAAAAAAAACCTGTGGTTGCGGTAGGTCTCGTCCCGACTGGATGGTCATATGGGAATAACGACCGAAACTCCACACCCTCCGCCTTGTACTAACGACCAGTCTTCGTGCTGCGAGGTATATATTGCCGAGGTGACCCGAACCTTTACCCAAATACAGAGTCTAGTTGAGCCCTGCATGCATGTAGTAGTGGTAGATGTACCTAGGATTAACCCAAAGGACTGCATTCATATTGCACAATTTTCGAGGCATAATTCACTATAGAGGCTTTTGATTTTGACTAGTTTTCTATGTTTGCAAAAAAAAACAAAAAATAATCCTTTTGCTAGGGGCAGATGTCCGAGAGTCCTTCTTCATAGATTTATTCTCTTTGAACCCCTGAGAGCTTTACTCTTTCAAGAGCAAGAGAAATAAAAACTTTGAGGGGAATCCAAGGGCTCTTCTTTCTAGATTAGCCCTCCTCACCCTCAAAGTGACAGCTCATCTAAAGGCAGAAAATGAAAAGAGGAAGAAAAGAGAATGAGATACTCATAAAAGGTTCTTCTTTTTAGATTGACCCTCTCGACCATCTTCCAACAGAGAAAAGCTCGTTCCAGAGCGACATGATGAAAGGAAAGAAATAATCATCTTAACCAAGAGAGTAGGGTTCATCTCTCTAGATTTACCCTCCTACATCCCTCAAACTATTTAGCTCATTCAGGAGTAAAAGATGAATATTCTTTCAGAGAACTATCCTGAGGATTCTTCTGCTATAGAATTACTCGTTCAAGTTCCTCAAAAATTTACCGCTCAACTAGGAGTAAAATATTCCACAACCACTGTGCGAATCAAATTTCAAAATCGGTCTGAGATCCCAAAGAACTAAGTCAGTTCCTACACTCTCCCAATTTCAAAAAAATGTACCCACTGGGTAGTTCACGGGCACCAGACGCATGTGTCCAATTTCCAAACATGGCATTTTTAAAAAAAAGAACCTCATAGGTCGTTCACGTTCGCTAGATGCATGTGTCCAATTTTAAAACAATAGAATTTCAAAAAATGTACCCACCAAGTCGTTCACGTACATCAAATATGTACGTGTCCAATTTCAAAAAGGAACCTCATAGGTCGTTCACGTGCGCCAGATGCATGTGTCCAATTTCCAAACATGGCATTTCAAAAAGGAACCTCATAGGTCGTTCACGTGCGCCAGAGGCATGTGTCCAATTTCCAAACAATGGAATTTCAGAAAATATACCCACTGGGTCGTTCGCGTACATCAAATATGTACGTGTCCAATTTCAAAAAGAACCTCATAGGTCGTTCACATGCGTCAAATATGTACGTGTCCAATTTCGAAAAAGAACTTCATAGGTCGTGCACGTACGCCAAATTCATGTGTCCAATTTCTAAACAATGGAATTTCAAAAAATGTGCCTATTGGGTCGTACACGCACACAAGAGTATGCCGTGTCCATTTTTTAACAAAAAGGGTGGTTGTATTTCAAAAGAAGTACCTTCCAGGTCACACGCGTGTAAGAGTATGCACGTGTCCCTAAGGGGTAATGTGAGCTGAAATTCACCTGAAGTCTAAACTCCACTTTTGGGGCATGCGAGGTAATCAAGTCCACATGAAATTTGTTCAAGAACAAATCGGATTACATACTGCTGATAGGGATCAACCAGCTATACACAGAATCCTGTCCCGAACAGCAGATTGTTCCAGGCGTCTACACGATCTCCGAAGACACAGAGTTGGACGACACAGCAACCTCAAACTTGAGAAGGATGACTGCCGAGGAGTACATAGCATAGAAGACCCAATGGGCAAATGCGGAAGAATATCGTGTAGCCTTCAAACCTCTGAGCAAGAAAAGGACAGGTTAAGAATACCGCAAATATCTCCCTCCAAGCAAGAAGAGAATGACAGCAGTGCAATTTCGAGTGCGCCTTTAGCCGGTTCGAAAGAAAGAGATCACATCCAGATCAGAGTGCCTTATCACACAGGTAACCAAAGCATCTCCTCAAACAATCAATAACCAGGCAGACACTGACCCCGAAAGGTTAAAAGGAGAATCGCTTGAAAGCCTCGCTGGTACGCAATGGGTCTATATGATCTCTGAAGATATGTACCTCCAACCTCACCTCTTTGTCCGTTCTATTAATGATGATATTGGTGTCGATACTAATCCTTGTGCAGGTGAGTCTTCTGGCGCCACAGCATCTGGCACCCAAAAAAAACAACCTGATTTAATCGGAAAAAGGGGCATCCTCGTCTGAAGAGGAAGAAGTGTGGTCCCCAACAGATTTTGTTTCTGCTTTGAGTTTTCCATTATTTTCAAAAAACCAAAAAAATCAAAATATTTTCAAAAACTACAAAAAATTGAAAATTCAAAAAACCAAAAAGATGTTTTGTGCATAAATGATTTTGAAGAAGCAATATGTGACCTCGAAATTGGCAATGAATATGAGTATGAGCCCAAAGAAGACGACTAGGTCGCTATCCGGGAAGAAATGCCTGAGGAGATCCAGGAGTTGCTGGATCGGCATGAAGACAGGTCGTCGTCAACTGAGGAAGACTCTGAATTGATAAACCTGAACTCTGAAGACCAACCTCAGTTGGTGAAGATTGGTACCACCTTGTCTCCAGATGAACGTGAGGCTATGATTGAGTTGCTAAAGGAATACAAAGATATCTTTGCTTGGTCATATGAGGACATGCCAGGACTAGACGCTGAAATGGTGGTTCATAGGCTACCTACCTATCCTGATGCTAAACCAGTTAAACAAAAGCTCAGAAGAATGAGACCGGAATGGACAGTGAAGATCAAAGAAGAAATCTCCAAGTAGTTGGATGCAAAGTTCCTGGTCCCAATTACATATACAGATTGGTTAGCTAACATTGTGCCAGTACCCAAGAAGGATGGAAAAGTTCGAATGTGCATCGATTACAGGAACCTCAACAAGGCGAGTCCGAAAGATGACTTCCCATTACCACATCGACATACTAGTCGACAATGCCGCTGGCCACGGTTTGTTTTCTTTTATGGATGGGTTCTCCGGATACAATCAGATCAAGATGGCAGAAGAGGACATGGCGAAGACATTCATTACACCTTGGGGAATATATTGCTACAGAGTAATGTCATTCGGACTTAAGAACGCTGGAGCTACTTACCAAAGGGCCATGACCACTCTCTTCCACAACATGATCCCCAAGGAATTGAAGGTTTACGTGGATGACATGATTGCCAAATAAGAAAGAGGAGAGGATCACATCAAGGACTTGACCAAGCTCTTCAAGCGTCTAAGGAAATTCAATCTAAGGCTCAACCCTAGTAAATGTGTATTTGGGATTAAATCAGGGAAATTATTAGGATTCATCGTCAGCCACAGAGGTATCAAAGTTGATCCAGCCAAAGTGAAGGCCATTGTAGATATGCCTCCACCTCGCAACGAAAAAGAGATTCGTGGGTTTCTAGGAAGAATTTAGTACATCAGCAGATTCATAGCTCAACTCACGCCCATTTGTGAGCCCATCTTCAAATTGCTAAGAAAAGATGTTCCCAAGAAATGGAATGAAGATTGCCAGAAGGCATTCGACAGAATTAAAGATTAGCTACTGAGCCCTCTAGTACTGGTCCCGCCTGTCCCAAGAAAACCCTTGATCCTATACATCTTTGTTACTGACACTGTAGTGGGAGCAGCTTTAGGGCAATATCATGAAGATAACGGTAAAGAAAGAGCCATTTACTACATCAGCAAGACTTTATCCGAATATGAGGTAAAATACACACCTTTAGAGAAGACTTGCTTCGCATTGGTGTGGGCCGCGAAAAGGCTCAGACATTACATGTTATCACACTCAATCCAGTTGCTCGCACGGATGGATCCAATCAAATATTTGTTTGAGAAGCTAGCATTATTTGGGAGAACTGCTAGATGGCAGCTGCTTTTATCAGAATTCGACATAACTTATGTCACACAAAAGTCCATAAAAGGGAGAGCAGTAGCTGACCATCTTGCCGCCCATCCACTTCCAGATAAAACAATAGTGGTAACAGAGTTCCCTGATGAGTACATATTGGCAACAAAACTAGAAGAGTTAGAAGAAGATGCATCTTGGAAAATGTACTTCGACGGAGCCCATAATAAGATAGGCAGAGGAGTAGGGGAAATGCGTGTATCTCCTGAAGGAGTCAGAACACCTATCGCCATCAGATTGGGGTTTCATTGCACAAACAACATAGCAGAGTACGAGGCTTGCATCGCCGATTTGAAAGCAGCTCTTACCCTCTCAGTTAAAAGGTTTATGGTTTATGGTGATTCTCTATTAATCATCAAACAGGTTCAGGGTGAGTGGAAGCTGAAAAACGAACAGTTAATTCCTTATCATGATTATCTGCTAAAATTGGTCGAGGAGTTCGATGAGATCGAGTTCCATCATATATTCAGAATCAAGAACTACTGCGCCAATACCTTAGCAGTATTATCATCCTGGCTTACCATTCTTGAAGGAGCTACGGTTCGACCAATTGAGGTGATTCAGAGGGATGAGCCTGCACATTGTTATCAAGTGAATGAGTTCGAAGAAGAGGAGCCTAGTGAGCCTTGGTATGCATATATTAAAAGGTTCTTAGAAACACAAGAATATCCAGAAGGCGCAACCAGGACAGATCGACGGTTTATTAGATCTTAGGCCTCAGGGTTTGCTCTATGTGGAGGTCATATATTCAAGAGATCCTTTGATAATACACTGCTAAGATGTGTAGACAAAGATTAAGCACTGAACATTCTAGAAGAAGTCCATGCAGGAGTATGTGGTCCACACATGAGTGGTCGAATGTTGGCAAAGAAGATCCGCAGGTATGGGTACTACTGGCGAACAATAGATACCAACTGTGAAAAGTTCGTCAGAAAATGTCATGAATGCCAGATACATGGAGATCTGATCCATGTTCCCCCGGTAAACCTAAATTGTCTAACGTCGCCTTGGCCCTTTTCAACATGGGGAATCGATGTGATAGGTAAGATACGCCCATCTTCATCAAGTGGATATGACCACATCATTGTCGCAATCGATTATTTTACAAAATGGGTAGAAGCAATCTCGAGTAAAAGTACCAAGTCGGCTCCCACCGCGAAGTTCATCCAAAATCACATCATCTGCGGATATGGAGTGCCTCACGAAATCATCTCAGATAATGGTCCAAACTTCATTGGTTCTGAGGTACGCCATTTGTTTGACAAATATAGGATCCAGTACCACAACTCGTCACCTCACAGGCCACAAACTAATGGTGCAGTGGAGGCTGCCAACAAAACATTAGTCAAGATCCTGAAAAAGATGACTGTGACTTATAAGGACTGGAGCGACAAGTTGCACTATGCGTTATGGGCCTATCGTACCTCAATTCGAACGCCAACAGGGGCGACATCATTCTCTCTTGTATACGGAATGGAGGCCGTGCTTCCAATCGAAATAGAAATTCCAACTCTGAGAGTTCTAATGGAAGGAGCCGAGGATGAAGCCGATTGGATCCAGTCCAGGGTAGACGCTTTGAACTGCATTGATGAGAAAAGGATGGACGCAGCATGTCATGCACAGTCTTACCAACAAAGGATAGCTCGTAGCTTTAACAAGAAAGTCCGACCAAGAAACTTGAGCGTAGGAGACCTTGTGCTCAAAGAAATCAGGCCCGTAGATCATACTGACGCAAGGGGCAAATTCAAAACCAATTGGGAAGGTCCCTACATCATTAAGAACATTCTTCCAGGGATGGCTGTCCGATTGACAGATCTTGATGAGATTGAGCATCAGAGGCCTACAAATGCGGACCTACTCAAGAAATACTACGCTTGAGGTAACCACTCGACTCTTAGACTAAGGGCAAGTGAAGCTGACAGAGGTCCAAAAATGAGGCATTTCTTTGGCCGATATCCAAATTCCCAAAAGAACCCAGTTGAAACTTCATTTCCGCTAGAAAACGAGTTCGAGCCTAAGCCTTTCCTTTGTACATAGCAAATAATCCCCTCTTTAAATCGGAGGGATTTTATCTTCTTGGTTGTATATGTGTTTCCGCCCTAGGGGCAACAATATCCAAAAATCCAAAAAAAACCTTATTCTTCCCACCCTTACTCCATAGGCATGCGCCTTTTGCGAATAAAAAGCACGAATGAACAGAACAAACGTGACCTGAATAAGGGGCTAATCATTATCTATTTTCTACAACAAC
>MVGT01002019.1:445424-457347 GCA_002174775.1 Macleaya cordata
CTCCAAAAAATGAAGAAGAGAAAAAATTCAAGAATAGAATTCGTAGTCTGAAAAATAAAGACTTGAGAAAATTTGATCCGCATTTGTGAGCTTTGAAGTGCAACACCCTCAGAGTCAGAGCACTAGTCGGCAGACGCAACTAAAAGAGCAAGCTACAACACGGGTAAACGTGCAGACAGTCTTCATCCAGAACATCGTGACTCCCAATGGTAACGATATCAATGCTGGACTCAAGTCTCTAGATAAGCTGGTACCCGTCAGATCCAACGAGCGAAGTCAGAGGATAAGAGGTCAAGCAATACAAGGTCAACCAAAGAAAGTGGCGACATGTCGACGTGACTCTTGCTAATCGGGCGAGTATTCATAATCGTATCCAAGCTAAGGGGTCTAATTGCCCTGTTTCTGCACTTTAAAAAAAAAAAAAACCTTGTCCGGCGGGGAGCCTATGAAGATAAATCTAGGACGCCGGGGGCATGCTTTGCATGGCTCTGGTATAGGCGTCTGAGGCAAAAATCCCCAAAGGATAAAAGGGGTTTACAAAATATCACGCGTCTGTCGTATCGATTTCAGAAATTTTTTTCAAAAGACATGTATATTTTGTTTCAAAACCTTGTCCAGCAGGAAGCCTATGAGGAAAAATCTAGGACGCTAGGGGCATGCCTTGCATGGCCTTGGTTTAGGCATCTGAATGGCAATGCATCTTTTCAAATGCATGAAGGGTCACTATAGTTGGCATGTGGAAGTCGTCTGCTTTGGCGCAATTGATGGGTTTGTTGTACACTAATCGATGAATAAACTACACAGGTGCACATATTCCAAACTCACTCCATTTATTTCATCTCATCTATGCGGAAACTAACAAGTTTTTTAGGGATAGCACTAACGCCCCCTAAAAAAAATCAGGGTAAAAGAAAAAAGCCCATCGCTAATGGAGTTCCTTTGTTTTCATTTCCAGGCATACGAGGAAGCCACGATCAATCTTCTTTGTTTCCTCCATGTCCGTCAGCAGCATCGTTTGCAGGTGCTAAAGCAAGGAAGGAAGTACGCCATTGACGGTATCCCTCCACAAGTATGGGATTCTCCACCGGAAGGATCAGTGGCTCAATCAAATGTCGCAAATGCCAAGAGCGAGCGGTGGCAATAATGATGCGAGAGGTGACAGGAGCAGGACCAAAGAAATGACCGAAAAGAACTGGTACAGGCTGATTAATCCCGTATTGCCTGAGGATGAGAAGCGGGCAATAAAAGGTCCTCTGTGTAAAGCTCAAGATCGACACGATGTTGTGACCATGTGTGTTCGAAAACTCCAAATGCACGGGCCAATAGTGAAGATGCCAATGAATAGCCCTGTTGGATAGATGCTGCAGCCAACCTACTGTGTCTTCTTGTTGACGCTCATGATAGCCACGCTCTCGGTGAATTCAGATCACATTTAAGGTCAATACATGATTCCCGATCGCGCCATTGAGCCGCAGGTGTTCTACAAGCCATATCTAGAAAAGAATCAGGAGGCATTAATACCTCAGTAGTGATGAGAAGGCCAATGAAAAGAACTCGAAAGGGAGAATACCTGAAGCAAGTAGAGGCTACCTCGGATCTGCCTCGTCTCGGCATAAGAATCCAATCTGTCGAAAAGCTCCCCCAAAATGGCAGGCACATAAGCCCGACCCACTCTAGCCTGCTGCAAAACAGCGATCACCGTGGGAGAGCACCTCCGTCCGTCTGTGTGGAATAAGTACTTTTCCTGAAGCGCAATGCACAATGCCCAACAACGAACGTCAGGATCCTCACATGGGCGAAAATGGCGAATAAGGTTTTCAATATGAACCCCATTTGGAAGAAAGAAATGGTCAAGGGAGTGGCGATAGCGCCCGCCCAAGAAGTGGCTAAAATCCAGACGGGAAACTCCGCCGGGAGGAGGAGTGAAGAGAAGACCATCTGAGGAAATGCCAAGAATTTTGCTAAATTCCTCAATGGTGGGGCACATGTCGCAGAAACCGAAACGGAAGATATGAAGATCACGGACCCAATAGGTGGCTGCCGCCCTCAAGAGATCCATGTCTAATTAGAATCCCACAAGGCTAGAAATATGTCCGAGGCGGTGAGCTCAGATGAAGGAATTTTCGAAGTCATCAAGATTGTGCACCCAAGCATGAAAAGCCTCCATTCTCTCAAAAAAAGGTTGCAGAAGAAAGAAGAACGAGATAGAAAAGGATTGGTGTGGATGTCATACCTTGAAACACCGGGTATATATAGAACTCGGAGGGACGAAGAATGGGTTTGCTTAAATCCTCACATTGAAGCACGTGAAAGGTTGGAAAGAGAGCCTACCTCCACTACCCCCATTTATGATGATGTGGAGTCAAAGAAACTAAAAGCACACATAGGCATGTGATGGTTGTTTTCTCTCGAGGAAAAGTGAGGGGAAGAGTGCTCAAGGTGTAAAAACGTATTCAATGGGGGAAATGATACAGCCAGTTCATCTCTCAGTTTTTAGTCAGTAAAACGAGATCAATGAAGAAGATGAAGTGTTGATATAATTGAGTAGTGTAAAAACCCTAGCACGACGNGATAATCCTGATGAAGAAAACTTTAGAACTTTTTATTGTATTCTACTTGGAAAATGCTTGTTATGACAAATAATGCATGCTTAACGAATTATCATGTTTTACGAACATTTCACATGAATGGTGATTCACAATGACCTTTGATTTTGTAAAACATGTCTTATGCAAAGAAAAGAAGTTTATGTTGGAATTCATATTTTATGGTGTTTTGAGAAGCCTTTGAAATTGTGGGACTTTGTTTTAAGTTTTCGTGCATGATGGATTCTCTTGATGCCAAGGATAGTTGTTTAAGCTTTTGGTGGACTAGTGCCTGTGTTACTTTGACTTGGATTGTCGTACCTTTAGGGCTAGTCGCACGTGCTATTGTGATGTATGAGTTTTCAAAAAGATGGATTTTCAAAAGGAAATTTCTATCCAAAAGAATATCAATTTTCAAAAAGGATTTCAAAATAGTTTTCGAACTTTAACTTAAAAGAAATAAGACTTATATATGTTAAGTATACTCTATCATCGAGGTAAGCCAATGAATGGTTAGAGACTTCCTGTAGGATGAAGTGTCATGGACCTGAAGTGACACGTCATCTGAGACGTCGCTAGAAGTTCTTACCTCTCTGGTGGAATAGGACAACAGAGAGATGGGTGCATCTATTGAAGTCTGGGAAGTCATGATTGTAGACGCCAAATTTTTGCACACCTCGGGAAAATACCCGTTTTGGCCACACCTCGATTTATGTGCACAATTTGATGAAAATCGGTTTGATGTGACTAAGCATGCTTCACTCCACTCGTCCAAAATTTGGCTTAAGGTCGGAACAAGAAGAGAACCAAATCTCGGGGAACCCCGAACTCAGAATGGAACCAGTTCAGTCGAGGAACCGTAGGATTTCCTTTTTGATCCCTGGCGTCGCCACGTGTCGCGACGGGATTGGCTAACCTCAAATTTTCCCAAACTGGTTGTTTTAGTAGAAAATTCAGTTTTTCGGGGGATTTTATTTGAAAATCAGATTTTAAAATATTGGGGACCCATTTTCATTTTTATAAGAAAAATACAATAAAAAAATAATAGAAAAACAAAAAAAAACACAAAAATAAAAATAAAAATAAAATAATAATAGAGAGGGGAGGTGTTGGGCGTGCCGTGGCAGCCACGCACCTCCCATTCTCTTTCCTGGGAGAGAAACAGGGAGGAAGTATGGGAAAGAGAGGGAGTTGGTTGGCTGAAATAGGGGGAGTGGTGTCGACTGAATTTCAAGGAGAGGAAGAAGGGGGATGTCGGCTAGGAGTTGGATAAGAGAGAGAGCAGCCATCTGAGAAGTGGGGGATCGAGCTGGAGGAAAAAAAAAGCCGTGAGGGAACAGAGTAGAGAGAGAGATCGAGAAGAAGAGTAGGGAGAGAGAGAGCTGGACAGAGATGAAGAGAGGATTGGAGAAGAAAAACAGAGACTGAGATAGAGAGAAAGCTGAGAGAGGAGAGAGAGAACCGGAGAAGGAAATCGAGAGACTGAGAGAGAAACAGAGAGAGAGAACAGAAAGAGAGGTTCGATTAAAAAAAACGTCTATAACAGACGTGCAGAGGTGGAGAAGAAGAAGAGGAGAAGAAGAGAGAAGAGGAGAGAAGAAGAGAAAAGAAGAGGAAGAAGAAGAAAAAAAAAATCAGACGTCTGCAACAGACGTCGTGTGGGGAAGAAGAAGGGAGGAAGAAAGAGAAAAAAAAAAGGAAAAACAGTAAAAAAAAAACGTTTTTTTAAATTTTTTTTTAGTTATTTGTACTTTTTCATTTCTTTTCCTCCCTTTCATTAATTGCAAAAACAATTTTGGATAGTCTGAAAGAAATTTGGTTCTCTCCACTTGGACACGGAGTGGGGCCCATTTGTCGCTTCCACCACACATCGACGCGTAAAGGGGGGAGATTTCTTGCGATTGAGCCACGGGGTTGTGCCGACTAGGTGATAATCCTTATCTTCTCTTTTATTTTCTTCCATTATTGAACTCATATCTCATGTGATGAAATGATGATGTAACGGTGCTTTAATGACTCAATAAAATTTTGCATGCAATTTTGACGATAAAAATGTGGTAAATGTAAACTTCATGTCATGTGATTTTTAGCATATGTTACGTGATTTATGTAAATGTTGCATGAAATAATTAATGACATGCATGTATGCAATATGATGTTTACGTGAACATGGGTTGAAGTCTACGTATTAAATGTTTTGCATGATGGACGTGCTATGAAATTGATGTGGGCATGAAATAAACGAGCATGTGATAATGTGGTATTTTTCATATGGAGCATGGAACATCTTTTTCAACATGAGTTAGTACTACCATTTTTTCCACGTTTAATACGATTGATATCGTGCTTAAGACATCATCGTTTTTTGTAAATGCATTTTTGCCAAATGAGCCTAACTTGCACTCCCATCCTTGTGCTTAAAGTTTTGAATCATAAGTTGCCTTAATTCGCTTGTTTACTGATTTCAAGTAATTAGTGACTTATATCTGTGTTTTAATTATTTAGCCAGCATTAGATTGAAACACTCAATAAGCCTCTGAATAAGCTATTTTGGGCCTGCCGGCCCATCCCTTCATCCTTTCCCCCAATTTTCAGCCTTCGGGCTCTCTATTGGCTGCTATGAGCCTAATGGCTCATTTCTCGAGCTTGGGCCTAAGGGCCCGCCTCCATGCCAGGCCCACGGGCCTAAATCCAGTTTTCCAGGGCCCAAAGCCCATCACTATCAGTCGGGCAATTAGAGCCTATCCTCTTCCTTGTGGGTCCAAGAACCCACATCCTCTCATGTCGGACCCAAGGGCTTGATAACTTGCCCAACCCTAAAAACAAACAATAATAGAGATTAAGGTCTCTAGCTTAGTTCACCCTAGGGTTAGGCTCTGCGTGCTTGTAGCTTTAGGTTCCATTAGCCTAGGATTGTGTGTTGGTTTCGAGAGCGTGTAGGGTTTCACTTGATGTGAAATTCCTATTCTACCCTCACCTTTGTTTTACATGTCTTTTCCCAGATGCATCACATTTAGCTTAGGGATTCTCATACATATAGGGTCAGAAAATCCTTAATCAGATTAGGAATCTTTAGATACCTTCGTGCGGTACTAGAGCATAGGACATGCATCATTCGCGTCTCACCGACGCTCGCATTTCTCAGGCACACGTGCATTGTGTGATCGTCTTTCGTCTTTGGGTACGTCCTATGTTGGACGTGATCCCTCTTTCAGATTCACGCCTAAGGGCTGAATCTGCCTTTCATCGTCTTTGAGATTCATGCCTACGAGCTGAATCTGCTATCATCATCTTTGACTCTCAGCTTTCGTCGTCTCTGAGAGTCGCTACTACCGTCATCTTCGAGACACTCTACTTTCGTCTTCTTTGAGAGTCCCAGCATTCGTCGTCTTTCAGATTCATGCCCAAGAGCATCCATGGATCTGTCTTTGAGATTCGCCGCTTTCGTCGTCTTGGAGATTCTCTACTATCATCGTCATCTTCGGGACACTCAGCGTTCATTGTCTTTAAGAGTCCCAACATCTGTCGTCTTTCAGATTCACGCCCAAGAGCGTCCATGGATCTGTTTTTGAGATTCTCCGCTTTCATCGTCTTGGAGATTCTCTACTATCGTCGTCTTTAAGGTTCACGCCTAAGGGCTGAACCTGCCTACCGTCGTCTTCGGGACACTCTACTTTCGTCGTCTTTGAGAGTCCCAACACTCGTCGTCTTTCAGATCCACACCCAAGAGCGTCCATGGATCTATCTTTGAGATTCTCCGCTTTCGTCGTCTTGGAGATTCTCTACTATCGTCGTCTTTAAGGTTCACGCCTAAGGGCTGAACCTACCTACTGTCGCCTTCGGGACACTCTGCTTTCGTCGTCTTTGAGAGTCCCAACATTCGTCATCTTTCAGATTCACGCCCCGTAGCGTCAATGAATCTTCTTTCGTCGTCTTTTAGATTCACGCTCCGTAGCGTCCATGAATCTGCTTATCGTCTCCTTTCAGATTCACGCCCCGTAGCGTCTATAAATCTGCTTATCGTCTCCTTTCAGATTCACGCCCCGTAGCATCCATGAATCTGCTTATCGTCTTCCTTCAGATTCACGCCTAGTAGCATCCATGAATCTGTTTTCGTCATCCTTCAGATTCACGCCCAAGAGCGTCCATGAATCTGTTTTCGTGATATTTGTTGGTGCATGGATACAAAGTACGTCCATGTCACTGGCTTTTCGTCATCTTTGTCTGTGCGTGGATACAAAGTACGTCCACGTCACTTACTTCTCGTCGTCTTTGGGCACATCCTATGTTGGATATGATCCCTCAGTGTATGGTGCATACAACACCATATCACATGTTTAAATGTATGTGTACACATTGCACGTATCACACCCCTTGTTTGCGCATGGATACAAAGTACGTCAACGTCACTGAGTTCTTAGCACGCTGGCCAACTGATGGCATGCGTCGCTTCCTTTGCTGCATTCAGACATATGGATGTATGCATCTTTCGCCCCAGAACTATTTGATCATGATACGTAGATTTAGGGGGCTTACTTACTGTAGTGCAGTTGTTTTTGTGTATGTAGCATAACTTAGTATCGATTATATATTTCCCTAACAGTCTTTAATTGCGAAGTAGAGGTCGTCTTCACGGACGGGCAGTTGTTGGGTGCCTAACACCTTCCTAACTTGTACCTAGATCCCCTTATCCATTATCTCAGTACCGCAGACCATCTACTTTAGACTATCGCCATGGTTTTCTCGGAAAACTAGATGTAGGTCGATCTTCCAAAATCTTAGATCCTGATTCCCATAAATCAGGTAGCGACTCCTTACATATCACATTCACACCACTCCTGAGGTGGGCGAATCCAACTTATGCGTCTCCCACGTGCGAGTTTCTCTCTCGAGCGTGGTGCGCGCCGGATTCTGGCTCCACAATTGAAAGTCTAAAATCCTTACGGTTATTAGTTGGAATAACCGTATGTCAATGTGACTAAGGTTAAGGATTACACAATCACCAAATAAAAATAATATTGGTGATAAAGATGGAAACTAAAATCTCTAATCAAGAGTATTGACTTATTCGATTCTTTAACATGCGGAAACAAGAATCGAATATTTCAATCTCTTAATAAATATAAAGATATGCACAAGAGATTTTGTTTACGAGGAAACCCAAACTGGGAAAAACCCCGGGACCTAGTCCAGAAAAGAATCCACTAAAAGAAATGAAAACTTACAAACCGATTTACCACTCGATGGACACGAATTACGACTCCCTCTACGCTCCAACAGCTACGGTGTATAGTTCTTCAACAAATTCGAACTCCACGAATTTGCCTCTTAGTAGATGATGATGCGTCTCCAACTTGACCTCCGCAAGTCCCGCACCATGAACCAATACTTGACTCTTCAAGTATCACCACTTGCTTGACACTTTCAAGCTTCACCACCGGAATACCACCGGCACACAAAAACAGAGTTTTGGTTTAAAGTGGGAAGGATTTGAACCAAGTTCAACAAGCTTGAGAACTAAGAATTTCGAGTTTGAAAAACTCTCAAGAGCTTGTTGAGGTGAGGGGTGAATGGTTGATTGAATACTGGAGATTCAACCCCTATTTATAGTGAAGATGTCCAGCTCAATCCTAGACTAAATTATTAGTTCTAGGTCTAATGGTAGACACCATTATTGGGGATGAGAGAATAATCCATTGAGCCTCTCATCCCACTTAGAAATGTTTTCCCACGCTCAATTATCTCCCTGAAACAAGGCTTAGAGGGAGATGAGCAATAATGTGTTAAAAAGTTACTTTACAGCTCAGAAAATCGCACTAAAAAAAAACGAATCTGGGCGTTGGTTTCGAAATCAAGCCAGTCGGTTTCGAAACCAACATGTGGTTTCGAAACTGACCTGATTTGGTTTCGAAACCAACAAGCACCTGTGATGGTTATTGTCTTTTGGTTTCGAAATCAACAGGTTGGTTTCGAAACCAAACTTCATCTGAAGATAGATGTGGTTTTGGTTTCGAAACCAAACTGTTTGGTTTCGAAACCAAAATTCATCTGAAGACAGATGAGTTTTGGTTTCGAAACCAACAGTTTTGGTTTCGAAACCAAACTTCATCTGTCATCAGATAAAGTTTGGTTTCGAAATCAAACAGAGGTTGATTTCGAAACAGACTTTTCCCTATATAAAAATAACACCATCAATGCAGTTGGTTTCGAAACCAAGCTTCTTGGTTTCGAAACCAAAACTGTCCAGATTAAATTTTTATCTTTTAAAACACATTTTATCAAGAACAAACAGTGTGGGAAACACTCTTAGCAATCTAACCACCTATGGTACTTAGTGTTCTAAGTCACTTACCATCCTAGGATGTCTTCCGGTGGTGAGTTGAGTTTTTCGGAGCCTTTGTAGATTTCTTCTCTTTCAACCGAAGTGAACCGAGACTCACTAGACTCTAACTCAGAATTACAAGAGATCATCTTGAGTTAATTTTTGACACGAAATTCGACAAACATAAAACATGGACCTTTCAACAATGATTATTTCTTGGTAAACCATGTTTGTTGGTGGTGTTGAGTAGCTAGTTTAGCTGAGGATTCACACCCTAGCCCGATGGGTGTTAGACGCGAGAGGGGAGTGAGGATCGAGTTAGGATCCTTAGTGGCGATGTGACGTAGTTTACTGGGCGAGGGATTCCTTATTTTGTGGTGGATGTAGGTCTCCCTCTCTTCAGTCACAGTGGATGATTTTCTACCTCTATTTCTTTTACCTTGAGACTTATGTTTTATGGCTCGGTTGTGAGCCTTATATTACTTTTGTTTATATAAGTATGACTTTACTTTATCTTTTTCTCGCTTTATATATTTTGACAGGAAACAACAAACATAACTATATATTATATCACAAATATATCCACGTTAAGTGAAAGATTGAATGTCATAGTTATACTGTAGGTGACTTAGAGGATGGGATAATTTTAGACAATGTTCTCTTGACAGGTCCCTCCTGGTCCTACATTGTTGGGATTTCAGTTGAAAAAAAAATGGGTGGCAATTTTGTGCATACCTTAAGCTTCTTTTGCTTCCGCTATGTATATTATTGTATGCACTGTGTTTATCAGGTGACAAAAGGTCCAGTTTACAGGGGAGACTCTGCCGGATTTGAGTCTCGTTGTAGACTGATGGTACTATCCCGTGTTTTGGGTTACGGGGCGTTACAGATGGTATCAGAGCATTGTTAGCTCTGAGTAGATCAAATAACAAGATAAAAGCCACCAAGAGTAGGAAAATATTTTAAAAGCTAAAAGCTTTAAGGAACTAAAAGTCACCAAAATATAAAAACCTTATTACTGTACTTTGATATTTTTGTTGACTTAAATGCTTTCAATCGGTTTATGTTATTTAATGGTTTTACAAGTTTTGGTGGAATATGAAGCTAAATTTGTTACTTCTATGACTCTTGGCAGTGAATGATGCCGAGGGGGCGACCTAGACGACAACTGCCACCTCGACCACCGCCATCACCGCCTCATGCACCTAATCCCCTGCCACAACCACAACCGCAACCCACCGAACCTGGACTAGTCGGCATTCTCCAAACGGTAAACTTGTTAGTTACTAAAGTGGCCCAGTTGAGACAAGAGGTTAGAGCGAATCAAGGAGCTCCACAAGGGGTGGTACACCCACCACCACCACCTCTCCAGCCTGTTCCACCTATGGTTGGGAACCCGGGGCCACATGACGATAATGCAATTCTGAAGGACTTCAAGAGTTGGGGACACACTTCTTATGATGGAAAAGTGGCTTAAGGATATTGAGAAGATATTTGACTTAATTATATGCACTGATGAGCTGAAAGTTAGGATGGCTACTTATATGCTAGTTGATGATACATGGGACTGGTGGAAAAGCACTTCGGAAGGGATGGGTTCAATTACTAAGGACGAGTTTCAAAGTTTATTTTTGGATAGGTACTTCTCTACTGCAGTGAAGGAAAGAAAGTATTATGAGTTCGTGGGCCTGAGGCAGGGAAGTATGATCGTGGATCAGTATGTGGCTAGGTTCACTAACTTATCTCGCTTTGCCCCTACGATCGTTGATAAAGAGGTAGACAAGATAAGAAAATTCAGGGATGGACTAAATCCTCAACTGTATGAAAAACTCCTAGCTTTAGAATTTTACAGTTTTAATGAGATTGTCAGGAAAGTCCAAATGCTAGAGAGGGGGTGTGAAGTATTACAGAGAAGGCAAGAGATGGCCACACAGAAACGAGAAGCCGCTCAATTTCCACAGCGGTATAAAGGGACTAAAAGGTTTAAGGATCAAGTAGAGTCTTCTCAAGGTTCAGGTCAGCAGCAGCCCCAAAGAGCATTACCTTAGAATCGTACCCCACAACAGCCTGCCAATCTGCAAGGTAATCAATATCAGAATAAGCAACCACCACAACAACAAAGGGGCAATGATAGAGTACAATGTTGGAATTGTGGAGAAGCAGGACATGTAAGGAGAGATTGTCCTCGAAGCAATCGGCAGCATCAGCAGGCCGCATGTTTGCAGTTTCTCGAGAGGGTACCCATGGACTAGATGATGAAGTAGAAGGTATACTCATATTCTATAGCTTATGCATATGTGTTTTATTTGACTCTAGACCCATTCACTCAATTATTAGTCGTGTACCGATTACACCCACTGGGAAAAAACATTAGCATTGGCCACGTCTATAGGTAGGCATCCTTTTCCATATCAGATCTGTCGTGATTGTGTGATATAAATTTCTGATGCGGAGATGAGTGTGGACTTGACGGTATTTGACCTCCTAGATATCAACATGATCTTGGGTATGGATTGGTTGTCAATGCTTTATGCCCACATTGGTAGCTTTGAGAACAAAAAAAAGAACTTTTAGACTTCCTGAATGACCAGTTGTAAAGTTTAGAGGACAGAAGCATCGAATGCCTATGAACAGTTTAAAGTTTGATCCAATTAATAGAAATGAAATCCAACATTCGCTATATTAGAGGTGAGAACACCTTTTGGTTGCTAACTTCGTTAAGTTTGAATTTTGGCTTAGAGAGGTGAAGTTCCTTGGACATGTTATATCACATGAGGAGTCAGTATCCAGAGCTTTTCACCAATTCAGGTATAAGTCTATAAATTTTGAGGACGAAATTTCTTTTAAGGGGGGGATGGTGTGGGACCCCCGCTAACAAAAAATAATAATAATAATAATAATAACATTTTCTAGTATTAACAAGGTTTAGAAACCTTAGTGTTAGTAATATTTGAGGTGTAACAAGAAGAAAGGGGTTAGTATAAACAATAATAACATTAGTATTATGTTATTTTTT
>MVGT01002019.1:464377-540605 GCA_002174775.1 Macleaya cordata
TATCCACTTTTTCTAGTAGGCTTTTCCAGAAGAAGTTTTTGAGTTCTTTTGGGGTTTTCATAAATCTTTCGAAGTTGTCAGTAAGTTTCTAGATCTGCGCTTCTAACTTTGTTAATCTATTTTCTCCATCCGTCATGTTCTTCTCTTCCTCTAACTTTGATGTCTTAACTTCTCCTTCCGGCATGTTCTTCTTGATTCTAGATCTCCTAATATTTAGCAAAGTTAACAATGGTTCTCTTAATTGCCTATACTGATCACGAGTTAAGACCATACACCACAATTCAATCTAAAGGAATCGAAGCGTGGGCTCTGATACCACTTGATACGTAGGCAATCACACTATAAGAATTTAAGTAAACAAGAAGAAGAAATATAAAAGTAGTAGAAGAAGAAAATGTCTAAGAGAACTGAACTATTCTGCTTTATTTCTCTACTACTGGTAGTAGTAAAAATATAGGATCTGAATTTTTACAAAACAAAAAGCTCCCCTAACTGACCTTACAGTCCCCCTTTATTTATAAGCCGCTAGAGTCCCTTTTCTAATAAAGGAAAGACTCTCTTTCTAGTTTTGATTCCTTGCTGGAATAGAATTCTTATTGTTGAATAAAAGACTACTTTATTATTCTCATACTTACTAATTCTAATATATTACTAATTCTTATTAAAATAGAAGTTTCTTCTTAATTCCTATTATAATAAGAATTCTTTATTTTAGAAACTTATGTAACTGACTTACATGCAAAGACTGAGTCAACCATTAACTTAGGACCCAGAGTCAAAGTTGGATATATGTAGGACCTAGTCCTAATATCATCACTTATATCGAACCCAAAAACGAATTAATACTTTAATGAACTAAAATAAACAAAATAACCTAATTTTTCAAAAAAAGCAACATAAGACATGTTAAGGCAAGGCCAGTGCACACTCTTAAACCACAAATCCAGTAAAATTTCAAGGCTAATGGGCACCTTTAAAAACCAAAACCTCCACCTGGACCAGGAGTTTGATGGAGGGTGTAGGGGTTAAGGGTTCTCGCAGATAAGTTCTACGATGGCTCGCAGATAACTTTTGCGATGAGTCCTATCACAGATATCTTTTGCGATAGCTCGCAAGACATTTCTTCAAGATGAACGTTGGGAATTCAAAAACCCCCAACAGACATATTTGAGTCTATATAAACCCCCACCCCCATCTTCTCATTTTCCACACTCACCATTCATCCCCTTTGGATTTCTAGCTATTGAATTTTTTCTTTCTCCTCTCTTTATCTCTAAACTTCATCCAATTTATACTGTTTTTCATATTTTTTTGCATTTACAGCAATGGCTAAAAAGCAACGTGGTTCGAGGTATAGTAAGGAAGAAGAAAAGGCGATTTGTCACACTGTTGTAATGATTAACGAAGATAGAAAAATAGGTGTTAATCAGAAGAAAGATAAATACTGAGAACGTGTTCATGAACACTTTCAAACTTTTATGAAAATCAGGAGAGTCGAAATGCACATGGGATAGGCAATAGGTATGGTATGATCAAGAAAGAGGTTTCGAAGTATATATTCATTTTGAGAGTGTACTACCGGAATAGGCCAAGCGGTTGGACCGAATTAGATATTGTAAGTCGGCATTTATTTATACGAAAATTTAAATTAATTATTATTTTAAAAGTCAATTTTGACTTTATTACAAATAAATTGACAAATTTTATTTGTATGTGCGCCACGCTCGAGATCAGTTGAAAACGAACAGAATAAGCCTTTCGTCTTCGAACATTGTTACAAAATTCTTCAAGTCATGCCTTAGATTGGCCAAGAAGAAGGTGGCGGTGCAACACCTATTACACCTGCCCAATCATCTCAGCCAGATACCCAAGCTGAGCCTCATGCCAGCATTGAACGGGGCACCCCCTGGCACCAAAGCCGCTAAAAAAGCTAAACATCACGAGGCTTCTACATCAATGTCTTTCGACACCATGTGTAGTCAAGACTCTGCCTACGTAGAATTTTACAAAGAAACTTCTTCAAAAATGGTAAGTCATCAGATTCGCCATCAAGAAACGATGGAAACTTACGCCTGTCTGAAGGAGAAAGAGATAACTTGGTCACCATTACCAACTGTAACTGTTAGCAATAGATCCCAACTACACAATTCAATTATCGCATTTGCTTCATCATTGGTCAGGTGTTGTGGGATCTGCTACATGGTGGTAGTTCTCCAACAATAACGTTGGGTTCGCTGGCACATGAAAATCATCCATATATACTAGGACCCTTGTTTTTGGACGTTTAACACACAGAGCTAAGTACATTCTCAAATTCTAGTTTCCTACAAAGATGTGCTTAACAACTAGATAAAATATTAATTATTTCACTATGAAAGGTCAATGTTTTATGTTTGTCAAATTTCGTGTCAAAGGTAAACTCAAGATGGTCAATGTAACTTGAGTTAGAGTCTAGTGAGTCTCGGTTCACTTCGGTTGAAAGAGAAGAAATCTACAAAGGCTCCGAAGAACTCAACTCACCACCGGAAGACATCCTAGGATGGTAAGTGACTTAGAACACTAAGTACCATAGGTGGTTAGATTGCTAAGAGTGTTTCCCACACTGTTTGTTCTTGATAAAATGTGTTTTAAAAGATAAAAATTTAATCTGGACAGTTTTGGTTTCGAAACCAAGAAGCTTGGTTTCGAAACCAACTGCATTGATGGTGTTATTTTTATATAGGGAAAAGTCTGTTTCGAAATCAACCTCAGTTTGATTTCGAAACCAAACTTTATCTGATGACAGATGAAGTTTGGTTTCGAAACCAAAACTGTTGGTTTCGAAACCAAAACTCATCTGTCTTCAGATGAATTTTGGTTTCGAAACCAAACAGTTTGGTTTCGAAACCAAAACCACATCTATCTTCAGATGAAGTTTGGTTTCGAAACCAACCTGTTGATTTCGAAACCAAAAGACAATAACCATCACAGGTGCTTGTTGGTTTCGAAACCAAATCAGGTCAGTTTCGAAACCACATGTTGGTTTCGAAACCGACTGGCTTGATTTCGAAACCAACGCCCAGATTCTTTTTTTTTAGTGCGATTTTCTGAGCTGTAAAGTAACTTTTTAACACATTATTGCTCATCTCCCTCTAAGCCTTGTTTCAGGGAGATAATTGAGCATGGGAAAACATTTCTAAGTGGGATGAGAGGCTCAATGGATTATTCTCTCATCCCCAATAATGGTGTCTACCATTAGACCTAGAACTAATAATTTAGTCTAGGATTGAGCTGGACATCTTCACTATAAATAGGGGTTGAATCTCCAGTATTCAATCAACCATTCACCCCTCACCTCAACAAGCTCTTGAGAGTTTTTCAAACTCGAAATTCTTAGTTCTCAAGCTTGTTGAACTTGGTTCAAATCCTTCCCACTTTAAACCAAAACTCTGTTTTTGTGTGCCGGTGGTATTCCGGTGGTGAAGCTTGAAAGTGTCAAGCAAGTGGTGATACTTGAAGAGTCAAGTATTGGTTCATGGTGCGGGACTTGCGGAGGTCAAGTTGGAGACGCATCATCATCTACTAAGAGGCAAATTCGTGGAGTTCGAATTTGTTGAAGAACTATACACCGTAGCTGTTGGAGCGTAGAGGGAGTCGTAATTCGTGTCCATCGAGTGGTAAATCGGTTTGTAAGTTTTCATTTCTTTTAGTGGATTCTTTTCTGGACTAGGTCCCGGGGTTTTTCCCAGTTTGGGTTTCCTCGTAAACAAAATCTCTTGTGCATATCTTTATATTTATTAAGAGATTGAAATATTCGATTCTTGTTTCCGCATGTTAAAGAATCGAATAAGTCAATACTCTTGATTAGAGATTTTAGTTTCCATTCTTATCACCAATATTATTTTTATTTGGTGATTGTGTAATCCTTAACCTTAGTCACATTGACATACGGTTATTCCAACTAATAACCGTAAGGATTTTAGACTTTTCACACTATATATCATATACATAATTATGATAAACAAATTTTAAACTATATAAAATAAACTAAGTAAGAAAACACAAACCAAACAATTATCTATTGTAAATAACAGTAAAAATTAAATTAAATTCAACAACAATCACATACATAATTATGATAAATAAGTTTTAATCTATGTAAATTAAACTAAGTAAACAAACACAAACCACACAATTATCTTAACATCACATATATTTATGGTAAATAACAGTAAAAATAAAATAAAACTATCTAATTAAATTTAACAACAATCACAAACATAATTAGGAACAAAATACAATAAAAACAAAAAGTAAAATTTTTAAAAACATATATACAACAAATTAACTAAAAACATGAACAAAATACACCTAAAAAGAATATATCTAATTTTTTTAACATATCAAAATAAATTTAAGTATAAAGAACATGAATATATTAAACTAATCAACATAGATCATGATTTAAATTAAATTTTAACCAAAATTATAAATAAATAATGTTAAAAATACTTATCGAAGATTCGTTTGGCGGCGAAATGGTATGAAAGTTGCACCAATGTGCTCGTCCCAATGAGAAAAAGAAAAATCTGTTATTTTGGGAGCGGATCGGTGGTCCAATTTGGTAGATCGGAGAAGAAATCAACGAGGGTCAAAGAAAAAAAATTGGTTTTTTTCGTTTGGTTAAAAAATAAAAGAGAGGGATAAATGAAAGAGAAAAAGAGAAGGGAAAGGAGAAGGGACCGATGGGGACTGTTGGGGCATTAATGGTCGTCGCAGTAATTATTTGCGATCACATTAATGTCATGCGAGTTATCCGTTGACTCGCTGAACATTTCTGGGATCGCAGATAACTTCTATGATCGTAGTATACCTCTACGACATGTGTAACTTACCCATTAGCTTTGCCAAATCATTATACCTCAAACCCACCTTACTTGTTAGTGGGTTTGAGGTAGGCCAATGTCCTTGTCTTTACCTTACCTTTTAAGGCCTTATTTTCAATCTTCATTATATCAATAATACCACAATGAACATTTATCTTCAATCCTATCCCTCACTTCATCATATTTATAAGACCCGTCGTCTCACCTATCAGGGCATTTTGTTCCAACTTGGCTAATTGAATCCCTTTCGAAGATAATCCAAAACATCCTCAAAAGAATCTACTCGATTGGGTATACAATTAGGCTGGTTAAAACCATATATATGTGCCTTCCACCACTTCAACCTCCTCCAATGCAGGCTTTGTGCCTCTATTTTGTCAACTCTTTTTCATTCACCTAGAAACATTCTCAAAACCTTCCTCGGTGAATCTCCCACTGTTAAATATGTCTTATTTTTTTATGGGGCTTTTCAACTTGGAGAAACCATAGTTGTTCATTCTCTGAAGAAAATTTCAAGGTTTGGACTGAAGACTCTAGGGTAACTTTTTATGAAGGCATCAAATGAGTTTTCGAAAAATCTCCTTTATTGATTTTCTTTAAACAAATCACCATCTTCCATAGAACCTCCGATCATCGATTGAAAATTGTGGTTGACTGTTGGAGGTGGAGTTAAGGTTTTAAAGTTATGTCGGGATTAAAATCTCAAAACCCCATTTATTTAGGGGGAATATTTGGGAAGTTATTTTGGATGGGAGGGAACTCAAAAAATGGGCTTTAAGTCCAATGCCCAGATTCAAGTTTTGGTTAAAGGGGGACCTTTGCAAATAATTACACCTAACTAAATAAGAAAATACATCCACCATCTTCATCTTCCCCACTACCACCACCAACAATACCTGCGTACCGCCATCGCCACCGCCAACTACCACCATGCCATCGCGACCACAACCTCCACTGCTTTTAGACGAGAGAGATTGAGAGGGAAAGGGGGAGGAGAGAAAGATAAGAGATTAACCTCTCTCTCTTCTCTTTCTCTCCCTTCATCCACCTTTCCCTCTTAATCTCTCTCTCACTCTTCTTTTTAATCTCCCTCTCACTCTTCCTTTCGATCTCTCCCTCTCTCTCTCAAGGAACCTCCATGACCGACTATTTGTGGTCAAAGGTTACTGCAAGTATGCTCTAACTTGCTAGATTAGCCAATCGCCTGAGTATCTGTAGTTGAGGAATTAAAGAGGAAACTTTTAAGAAAATTTCTTAGGTTTTACTCTGTAGCTCGAATAGTACCTAGCTTTGGGATTAGAGGTGACTAAGCTCTAATTTCATTAGAGACTTGGTGGGTGTTATATCAAGGAAATCGTTTGATCTCCTTGTAGAGGGAACTGTTGGGAGCATATAATGTCGCATTCTTGTATCCTACCTATGTAAATTTTTTTGGCTCTATATGGATGCTACTAGTCTTACTATGCTTTGTGGATTGACTGAATATAATAAATTGTAATCTCTTTGTGGAATTAATAGATATGACTTTCAAGATATATCCTAAAATAATCTTTGGCAGAGAAATTTTAGTGGTACATGATATTGCATAATGGCTGCTTAGGCTTTCCATCTAAGATTTGAAGCAATGCTTGATTGACTTTGTATGATCAAAGTTATTGAAATGAATTCTTGGGGACTTACAAATTTTAAGTGTAGGTTTGTGGAGTAATTTCGAGAGAGTTATATTACTACTAGTCTAGCTCACACCCAGATAATGACAATAGTGAGAAAGAAGAGATAATGACAAAGGTGAGAAATAAGACGATCAAGGATATTCTATCTAATTATATCACTTAATGGTGAACAAATTATATGAAACTATTGTGCCAACTATATTTGTGGATTCAAAGAATGAAATATGTCAGAAATGTCTGGATTAGAATTTTAAGTGACATATATCCTAATTCATTCGAAGATACAAACTAGGCAAAAGCAGATACTTGAGGATATAAATATAACTTATGGTCTAGGCACTATTACTTGAGGAAAATAGGAGAGTTCCATTTCAAGTACATTCTGGACTTAATGGATGGGATTTTCAAGAATTATTTTATGTACTTTGTTATGGCAAAATTCTGAGAGCAGATAGTCTTGTATTATAGCATTTTAAGTTATCTAGCTAAGACTTAGATAGTAGTTGGTTTAGTTAGAAAAGTTATAGCCAATGAGGTTAGTTTCTTAGACTAGATTGATGGAATTGTTATATATTGATGACTGTTATGACAGTGTGAGATATAAGCAGGCTACTATGCTCCTTAGAGTTTGTAGAGTGTTAGGAAATGATTTGAAATATTTAAGGTTGTATGCGTAGAACCACTATACATAGAATTTGGAGATAATAGCCATGGTTTTTCCATTGAGGACATAATCATTACTAATTTGAGGAGAAATTTGATTTATACCATGGTCTTAGGATATAAAATACCTAACTTCTAAATATTTGAATTTAAAGAGCATAGATGAATGAATTTTGAGGTTATGAAAATTGTGATCTTATTTTGTACTCTATCTTAAAAGACTCAGCGTTGTGGTTAGTATATTGAATAGAAAGAAAGATGATGTGTTGACTCACTTGATGATTAGATAATAGAATGTGTGGGAGGAGCTATATGTTCAGAATTATCACATCATCACTTGTACAGAGTAAGGCGTATAGGGACTATCTAAATGAAAAGCTCTGTATCACTTGGGGATATATGGATTTTCTAGAATTTTAATTCTATTAAGATATTGTGATGATATTTATAGTGGAGAAACTTGAATTGTAATCTGATCATAAGATTGATTATATTGCCTTATTAGCAGAAATTAGAGATTGAAGGAAAAGGTTTGAGGAACAAATTGAATGGCATAATAACACCACTGTACAGATTTAGTGATGTAAATGAAAGTAATGAGTATGTGGAATAAATACTCAAGGATACTTGATTAAAGTAGGCCAAATTTCGAGGACGAAATTTCTTATAAGGAGGGAAGAATGTAATGACCCAAAATAATTTAGTTGACCGGTCAATGTCAAGTCGAGTCTAGTCCAACGCTTAGACTTTGAAACCAATTAATTATTGAAATAATTAAGGTTAGTGTTAAAATAATTAAGTTTAGAATTAAATAATGATATTTTGATAAGAGAGTTATTTGAATATTCTAACTATACGAATGAATAGATCTCAAAAAGTTATTGAATTTCGACTACTCACGCGCGAAAATCGGATATTAAATGATCCCGAACCGAGGCCCGAAACGCGATTTTGACTAATACCGAATGTAAACCGCGATTTTGACCAATTGTGCTTTTTTTAAATGTGTATACACATACTATATATGTGTGTGATGTGATATACAAAAGAATATCCTTTTGTTATAACAGTAGGTGGTGGCTTTCCACCGCTCCACCTTTTGCATGTGCGAGATAGGTGGCATCTTCACCTCAATTCCTATCCTTATTCAACCCCCTATATATATCCCCTTCTTATATGTTGTAAAGAGGTGAGGTTGGATGTTAACAGAGATATACGTGAAGTAATAAAAGCTTCATCTTCCTCTTCCCTTATATATATATTTTGTGCATAGAAGTAATAACACTTTGTGTGTAGCAATCATATAACACTCTGTGTGTAAAAATCATAACATGTTATCAGCACGAGTCTCTGTTAATCTACTACAAGAAGAACGATTCCTCGAGAATTCGCGATCAACTCGAAGTTCTTGATCCACCGAAGTTCTTGGCCACTCCACAAAATCAAAAAGGTATAATCATTGTCTTTGTTTTTCAATTATGTCGAATCTAACAAAGTTAGAATTTGAAGCTAGCAGGGAATGTGTATGGCTAAGATCACTAATTGGACATATCAGAAGCTCTTGCGCTCTACCCTCCATCACAGATGTTCCAACTGTCATTTTTGAAGACAATATTGCTTACATATCATAAGTCAAAGAAGGCTACATCAAAGGTGATAGAACCAAGCATATCTCGCCAAAACTATTCCATTCTCACTATCTCTAGAAAAACCATGAGATTGATATCCAGCAGATACAATCCTGTGAGAATTTTGCTGATCTATTCACCAAGTCTCTACCAACATCCACTTTCAGAAAACTAGTCCATGGAATTGGTATGAGGCGTATGTATCATCAAGCAGACTGATGTGAGCACCTGCTCAATCAGGGTGGGTGTATCAGTGCCTACCTTTTGTCTAACTGAACCTTATCGTGCTGTACTCTTTTTCCTTTGTCAAGGTTTTGTCCCTCTGAGTTTTCCTTGCCAAAGTTTTTAATGAGGCAGCTTATGCGAGTCCATCACTATCCTAAGCCTATTGTACTCTTTTCCTTAGCTCAGATTTTATCCCTCTGGGTTTTCCTGGCAAGGTTATTAATGAGGCAATTATCTTAGAACGGTGGACATCCAAGGGGGAGTGTTATAACAGTAGGTGGTGGCTTTCCACCGCTCCACCTTTTGCATGTGCGAGATAGGTGGCATCTTCACCTAAATTCCTATCCTTATTCAACCCCCTATATATATCCCCCTCTTATATGTTGTAAAGAGGTGAGGTTGGATGTTAACAGAGATATACATGAAGTAATAAAAGCTCCATCTTCCTCTTCCGTTATATATATATATATATTTTGTGCATAGAAGTTATAACACTGTGTGTAGAAATCATATAACACTCTGTGTGTAGAAACACCTTTAAAGTTTATCTCTTGGTGTACACAATTTAGTGTGCGTGTGTTATGTAGCAAAGTGTTCCTCTTGTAAGTATTTTTTACAAAGTTCATTTTGATTTTATCTTCAAATCCACCGTATGGAGCTAACTAAAGGAAAGAAAGAGACCTCTCTTATACCAAAACAGATCAGTAGAGAGTGAGAGCTAGTGAGAGATTGTGGAGAGAAAGAAAGAAAGAAGAAAGAAGAGAAGAAAGGAAGGAAAGGAAGAGAAAGAGAGAGACGGTCATGAGAGAGACGGCCATGAGAGAGACGTTGAAAGTTAGAGAGACGAAAAAAAGTGCAGTAGCAGAAAAACGTGAGAAGGAGAGGAAGAAGAAGAAGGAAGAAGAAGGAAAAGAAGGACGAAAAAGAAAGGGACCTCATCCCCATTCTTCCCCCTCATTTTCTAACTCCTTGGGTAATATTTCTAACCCAAATAACTCCTTAATTTCAGATGTTTCCTAGTTAAATAACCTAGGGTTTTTGTTCCACATGCTTGTTAGTGTAGATCTTGGTGATTTGGAGCTCAATGGTGGAAGAGGTGATGAGATGGGCTAATATGTTGAGGTTAAGGTGAGAAATCAGCACCCTAATGCTTTAGATCTTGTGATTTTATGTTTGTGGTTTTTATGATCTTACTTCCTCCATTTTTAATGCATGCAAATAAAGACATAAACTTGATGAGGTTATGGTGATTAATCCTTGTATAGTTGTGGATGATGATAGAAAATTTGATGTTCAAGGTAAATAAATTAGATGATAAAAAATCTATATTATTGGAGATTCATGAGATTGTAATAAACCATGATTTTAATTGATGAGAAGCCATTAACAACTTGATGAGCTAATTTTTCTCTAGTTTCATATTAAAATGAGGTTTGATAAATTCTAGAACTTAAAGGAGACCTCGTGGACTGTTTTAGGCATTTTGAAGTTGTTATTGATGCTTAAAGATGACTTTATCTATCTTTAGTTTTAGATGATGGTTCCTTAAACTTGTTGCTATAATGAGTAAAGAGTTTGGAATTATTCATGTTTTAGAATTGATTTGTGCTTATAGTTAGAATGTAAAAGTACCTTGTTTGGAGTTAAATTGGAATGGTGAAGGGTGAAATATTAGATTCTTACCATGGGTGTTAATAGTTCTTGCCTTTTGAGGGTTGTTATAATGTTTAAAGATGAGATTATCCTTGCTTAGTTTTAAGTGATGATTTCTTAAGCTTATGGTTATAATAAACAAAGAGCTTGAAAATGATTCATGCTCTAGAATTGTTATATGCTCATGTTTGGTGGGTAATTGCACCTTGTTTGGGGATTTTGACGATTTCAATGGAACCTTGAGTTGGGTCTAGAAATTTGATGATGTTGGTGTATGAAATTTTGGAGATTCATATGTAATTCAACTTGGTGATAGTGGGCCATGAATCTAAGTTATTTTAGATGGAACTATCATGTTGAAGACTATAAAAAGATTAATTTTAAGCTGAAGATGGGATTTATGGGCTGGGTTATTTATTTTTGTACTATTTTGAGTATTTTATTTCATTAGAGAGCAACAATGAAGTTCACCTTATTTGAGGCTTTAAGTGATAATTCTATCTTGTCTTTCGGTGGAAATGGGCTGATTAGAAACTTTTCATATGGGAGTAGCACTAACTCTACTAACTTGAGATGTTTAAAGTAGTACTCTAGGTAGTTAATAATTCTTAAGTTTGATTTTCATTACTGTTCTTCTATTTATCTGATTTTTGGTTCTAAGTACTAGAACCTAATTTTGTCTGTTTTATTTTCTATCTCCAGCTGCTGAGCTGGGTGTTGACGACTCTCTGGATGAGGAGGATTAATTTCTATATCGCTTGAGGTAGGTGGTCAATTCATCAAATAGCACCCAACTATTATAAATACATGTTTCAAACTAATATGTATGTACTTTCTTTGTATATAAGGCATGGCATGTGAATTATGGATAACAACAAACTTATGATATGAAGAAAGCATTGAGAAACTGATTTTAATTTGGAAACAATACATGCTTGATCATATATCATGTTTTATAAAATGTTTCTCATTGATTGTGAACTATCGTGACTTCAAATCTTACCATCATGATTTATGTGGATGAAATGATGGTTATGTTTGGAAAACCATGTTTTACATATGTAGATGAAATTGTGTTTGATATATTTAAAACCTTTGAAAGAGGCGAGAATCTGTTTTATCGATGTGAAACCCAGTTTTGAAAATGTGACAAAAAGGAATTTCTTTCTATGATCGCCTAAAGACGGTAGTGTCGTCTCACTACCGGGCTTGATAGGGTTCACGACGACACGGAGAACCGTGTATGCCTTAGGTGGACTGGTGCCTGTGTTACTTCCACTCAAATTTCTCACCCGAGTGATCTATGTGTTGGCTGCCATGGTTCCTCACCCTTACGAGGGTGGGTGAGTTGGTTTTTCAGGTTCCACAGACTTGGGTGCGCGAGTTGGCCTGCCATGGTTCCTCACCCTTACGAGGGTGGGTGAGTTGCCTTGCCATGGTTCCTCACCTTATGGGTGAGCGAGTTGGCTTATCATGGTTCCTCACCCTTACAAGGGCCGGTGAGTTGGCTTGCCATGGTTCCTCATCCTTAGGACCAGTTACACTTTTTGTATGTGGATTTCAAAAGAGATGGATTTTCAAAAGGGGATTTGTATAAAAGGACGTTGGTTTTCAAAAGGATTCTTCAAAATAGTTTTCGAACTTTAACTTAAAAGACACAACCTATATATATATATACTACTATATATTATCACTAAGGTAAGCTTGTGAAAGGTTGGGGACTTTCTACAAGGATGGTGGATCATGTTTATCCGGATGTGGTACACCATCTGAGATCTTTCTAGGAGTTTTTATCTTTCGGGCGGTATGGGACATCAGGGAGACAGATACATCTAGGGAAGTCTGGAAAGTCACGATTATTTTCTGGTAAACTATGTTTGTTGGTGGTGTTGAGTAACTAGTTTAGCTGAGGTTCGCATGCCTGCCCGATGGGTGTTAGACGCGAAGAAGGGTTGTGGGGGAACCTTCTCTGGATTAGTTGGGGGCCCTTGTCTAGTCTGCAGTCGTCAAATTATGCGCGCTTTGGTATCTGATCTTGAAGTAACTCTGACTGAGGTAACCCGGTCGTGTTCCTTGGCTATGCTAGCAGAAGTACACTACCATTTTTTGTATATGTGTGTGCATGATTTCCTTCGATATTTTCACTCAACTATATGTTATGCATTGCTTTACAAATGCTTCTGAACTGTTTATCGGATTAATCGCTGCATGTGATGGTATTAGGATGGTTGATCTACCTACTGAATTTCTCACACAATCTATTCTCGTGGTTTTACAGTTGGCATTTCAAGACTAGGGTAGGATCCCAAGTGGTTCTATGACGAGTTGTTTGAGACGAGGGAGCCCATTTTGTTACCTTTGCGTAGGTTCCTATCAGTTATGCTAGATGTCTGTTTCATTGGGTTATTTTTAGAGACTGTTTTGTAATTTTACAACGTTACTAGTTTCTTTTGTTGTTATATATATCTTATATGATAGAGAACCAAACTTAAATATATATATGTTATCACCAGTATAATTAATATCAATGAAATGAGGAACATAATGGTTTGTGTTCAAGGTAGCTTTAGAATGGATGAACTTGTGTTAATGGGTGCCTCCTGGTCCCAGGTTGTTGGGATTCCAGTTGAAAAAATTATGGGTGGCAAATTCTTGTGCATACACTTAGTTTTATTTGCTTCCGCTGTGTATATTTTTTTTGTATGCCTTGTGCTTATCAGGTGACAAAAGGTCCAGTTTACAGGGGAGATTCTGAGGGATTTGAGTTTCTTTGTAGAGTGATGGTAATGTCCCGTGTTTTGGGGTACGAAGAATTACAGTAGGGGTGGGGTGTAATTATATGAAGAGCTCCCCCTTTAATCAAAACTAACAAATGAGCTTTGAGCTTAAAGTCCATTTTTTGAGCTTCCCCTTTAACCAAACATAATTTTTCTCAAAATCCCCATTTTTGGCTGCCAAATACCAAAAACTCCACAAATATTTCATAATAGCCAAAACCCCCCATTTTTTTTATTTGACCGTTTTCCACCTTTTAAGGGATAATATTTCGGTTTACTCCACTTACCAATAAATCTTTTTTTTAAATTCTCTTTTTACCCTTATTTAAAAAGAGAGTAATATCTTAAAAAGATTTTCTCCCTTAATTTGTGCTTAATTGATCGTTTTTAATTAATTGGTTTCTTTTAGTTTAATTCTCCATAATATTTTGAAGATTTTATCTTCGACAAACTTCTATATTTAGTTGTTCTTCGTTTTTGAGTTTTTTATAATCTAAAAGTCAAAAGAGAAAAACGAAGAACAATACTAGTTTTGATTTCGTTTTTTTTTTGTTAATATTTCTACAGCAAAAATGGTTCACCTTGAGGAGATACAAGCATTGGTAGACACTGATTTTTCTTCAAGTGGTTTTCTACAGCAAAAAATTTGTAAGATTAATTTCACCTTCTAAATTTTTTTTGCATTTTTATTTTTTTTATTTTAGTCTTCACACTTAGTCTCTCGTAGTCTATGGTTAATTAAATGCTCTTGTAGTCTATAGTTAATTTATGGATTTGGAAAATAAGTTTTTTTTCTAAATTATTTTAATTTGGCAAAACAAATTTTGATTTGCAAAACTAATTTTGGCATTATATAACTAGCTTTGTAAATGATAAATCTAAATTTAATTATGAAAAAAACCATTTGATTAGCAAAAATATTTTAATACATATGAATTGAAAGTCCTCAATAAATTTTGCTAAAAAAATAAAAATATTTTAATTGATTTTTTTTAGCATCCAAATTAGTTTTGGATTGAAAAGACTTAATTAGGGAGAAAATTTAGATACAACATAATTGAAGAAAAAAATTTAGGAAAGATTTAATTTATTATCCTAATTTAATGTTTCATAATATCTTATTACTAAATTTTGAAGCTGGTCAACATTAGTATCTCCTTTATGTAATAAGGGCAAAAATGTTCATACATCTGATATTGAGATTTTTGGGGGGTTTTGGCTATTTTGAAAAGTTTATGGAATTTTTGAGTGGGAATTTCTAAATTTTGGATGTTTTAGCCTTAACCAAAACAGCTTCCCTAATATCAGCCTCCTTTATTTATTATTAGTTTGACCGTACAAGACATGCCTTAAACACCATGCCAGATGCTTATGTGGCATGGTGGGTCCCATTGCCACATAAATTGGAAACCCCTTTTATAATACTTTTGTGAAGGAAAGTGGTGGGTCTCACCCTGCCACATAAGCATCTGCTACACATTTTGTAAAATGGTCGGACAAAAAAGCTTTATTGTTTGAAGATAGGACCTAAATAGCTTAGAGCCTGGGGCTGCCCTTATCAAGCACTCTTTGCTCAAAGACAGGGAAAGCTAAAATAAGGAATAAAAAACCTACATTTTTCTTTCTGGTTTCTTTTTTTCTTGTCGTCATTGGCGTTCAAGGTCTGATCGTGATACGGAACCCATGGAACCAGCTCAATCACCACCATCATCGACGAAGCAGAATCTTGGTCAGTCCGTTCTCAACCCCTATCTCCATGGTTGCTCATTTCTTCCCCCGAAACCCTAATTAATTCATACATGGGGAGACTGAATTTTCAGAATTTTCTCTCTTCTCATTTATAGTTGGTGGTGGTGGTGATGAGCTTCTTTGAGTTACCAGATGTATAAATCTATTTATTGTTCTTCTCTGCTAGTAAAAGATGCCAAATTTACTTATTTACTCACTAATGGTTTGTTTGGATGGAGGATTCCAAGGTAGGGATTCAGTGGGGACCAGGGATTCATGTTTCTCTGGTTTGTTTGGCTGCCAAGAATCCCTGAAAACATGTTTCCCAGGGAAACATGTTTTCCAGCAAATCCCTATTTTGGAGTCCCACCTCCCCCCTTAGAATTTGTTGGAATTCTAAACTAAGGATTCACTATGTATGCACCCAACTCAATGTAGATTACACCCCACAAAATTAAAACAACAAAATAGAGATTTTCCTTAGATTTTAAATGGCAACCAAACAAACCAAAGGATTCAAGCTTCCAAGGATTCATGAATCCATGGATTCTTTTATGGTTGCCAAACAAACCAAATGATTCATATTTCTAGGGATTCATGTTTCCAAAGACTCATGTTTCCCAGGAAAACATGAATTCTACATCCAAACACACTATAAGATTATCTCTAGATTCTTAATTAACAATGGAAAGCTTTTTTAACCTCCAAATTTTGAAAATTGTTTGCACCCTGCTACTGTTTTTGATTGCTTGATCTTCCTTCCAGCCAAACGTCTGCAAACATTTGTTGCCTCCCACAATTTTTTTTTTTTTTTTGTCCTGCAAAACAGTGCAAACATTTGCAGCCAAAAAGTGGCTGTGAAATCTCGTTTTCACATTTCTTTCAAGTTTGTGAAAACGAAAAGGAGAATTGTCAACTGTTGGCTAATATATTTGCAGTTATATACAACTACAAAATCCAAACTTGCAAATATTTGCAGTGCAAGGAACTGACCCTGAATGAAGTATGGTGAACTAAGATAAAATGCACTTGATTTTCACACTTATTATTTCACCAAATGCACTTCAAGATATGAAAGTTCTCACTCTACCTGTCAAGATTAAGCATTTCCTTTCTAGGCTTACCTTATTAACTACAAAATAATGTTGTTTCTTAGAAAGTATTAGATGTAATGAATTCTTTAGAAGAACTATGGTTTTGTATACACACATTAAGCCCTTTCAAAATCAAATTGCCACTTTATACGCCACATTTAAGCAAGCAAAAGTCAATGCCGAACGAAATAAAATGGAAGTCTGATTAATGAAATAATTGAAATTCTATCTAGAAAAGTCAATCGATTCTTTTTTAGACTCTGCCTACCTGGATTTAATCTGGCAACCACTATTTGGTTACCAGAATCTGTGATCTACTTACCTGATTAACTGTCAAATATTTCAATTGAAGGTACATTTAGGAAATAATAATGCAGTAGATGTAAGCTATTCACCATAACTTATGTATTGACATTCCAAAAGATGTCACTCAACTGTTTTAATCCAAATTTATAGCAAATTGTAGCTGTATTAGTATTTACTAATTCCTTTGCATTTGTATGAGCAAATGTTTGATTAGAACATTTAGTTTCAGATCATAAAGGTGATGCTGACGACCTGTGGGGTGATGATGGGTCTTTATGCGATGATTTTAATGAGCAACCGCTTGAAGCGTTTGAATTGGACAGGGAGTGGCAAAGGCGGCACAACCAATTCCATTCCGTATCCTTACAAAATGCTCATATGCATGTGTTCTTCTAGTTTTTTTTCTCTCTGCAAAAAAATCATTCGGGTTGAGAACCCAACAGATATTGTGTTTCTTGATTAGTTTCTAGATTGGTTATCGAGATGGTCTCACATCAGGAAAAGAAGCTTCTGCACAAGAAGGTTTCACTATTGGATTTAAGGAATCTGTTCTTGTCGGATACAAGTGGGGCTTAGTGAGAGGCGTTTCCAGGTAAAAAGTACAGTAAATCTTTCATATCTAAACATGTGTTTTAGTTTTAACTTCCTTGAACATTGGCACAAACTGAATTTATTCTTCTTGGTGTTTTCGAAGTGCACTAGCGGGCCTTTCAGATGGTTTGAAGGAAAAGCTGGTTGAAAAACTAGAAGCAAGAGAGAAGTTTCAGATATTGTACAATTCTGTGAATTCTGTTTCAACAAAAGCCGCTCTTGGCTTGTACCATGATGAATTCTTAACTAGCAAATCAAAGGAACACTCTAAGCCTGCTGAAGGGAACTCCAATTTAGCAACTGTGCCAGATGAAATTTCAAGTTGCAATCAACTGAGTGGTTACTCCCAGGAGCTAGAATCTCTTCTTCTATCTTCTGCAATTCAAGTACATTCAGCAATGGAGTGACACATGGTGCGATAACTTCCTCATGTACAACTACGAGTTTTATTTTAGAAATAGTTTGGCTTATTACAGAAACTTAGTTTTATTTGTTGTTATCTTTGTTAGTTACAGGATTGGAGTTTTGTTGAACAGACTGTATCATATATAATTTGTTCTGTATTCTAACTATTCACATTTCACAATTTGTTTGCATCTTATAAATTTTGATCTTATTGTATATCATTTTCCATTTTCTTATTTTGGTTTTTGACTATTCAAATATTAGTATAGGAAGGGGAATTTGACAAGTAAATGCTTAAGAACTTAACATTTTGATGCTGCAACTCATCGATTTGTTGTATCAATAGGCGGGTTACAGTAGCCGATCTTAAAAAAAAATTAAAGAAGGTGGGTTACAGTATCTATCATTTATCATTTTGGTACCTTAACATGGTTGAACCTGAAATTGTTTCCTTGTTTTTTCATGTGAGGAAAAGAAAGAAATGAGCAAGGAAAACCTAAATGCCTTTTTTGGTCCGTTTCCATTGAAATAGGAATCTTGATTTGTTTGAAATCATGGTTTTTGAGATCCTTCAATTTTTTCTCTGTTTGGGGTAAATCATAATTTTGTACATCCTTCCAGTGAGATACTCAATGGTTAAGAGGATCATTACATTTGCCTCTATCTGGTTTCAATGACATCAATAAAGGAGTTTTTAAGTCAATATTTCTGTATGGTTGGCACTCCCTGGACGATTGTGATATCCGTTGTGGTGTATCGGTGATCTCTTAATAAGGAGAGTAAAATGACAGCCATACTTTTGGGTTTCTAGTATCATTGATCTTAGGGTTATGTTTGTGGTGATATTGGTGACAAATGGAGGTGATTGTGATGTCAATTTTGAAGGCGATGCTTAGCGAGAAACTTGGATTTATTCACTATGATACCAAACTGGTGCAGAACGGCAGAGAACCAGTGTAGAAAATGGATGAAAGTGAGAAGAAAACAGAAGTAGAAGAAAGATGAGAAAAAATAGAGGAAGAAATATATGAAATAGAAAGAGGATGAAATGTGGAAGGAATCTGAGAGGCAGAAGTTTTCAGATATTTTTCTTAATTTATTGATCCAACATATTTGTTTCCGAAAACATAAACAACAAATATATACAAGTAACTACATAAGCACCCTAATTCTCTACAATAAAAAATAAATAAACTACTTGATCCCCATCACTTCATCTACTATTCCTTTTCAAATTTTTATCTCCACAGTTGTTGGAGTTTGTGAATTGTGATATAATGCCCAAATGAGGTCACAGAGGTAATCTTTGGGTTGGTGGAGGTTAATGGCAATAGGTGATGAATCTCATGTTGATTTTCAGGTTTCCTTTGCTTGATTAGTAGCTTGGTCAAGCATGATTGGGAATATTACTTGGAGAGTTCTTTAGGTTCTTAGAGATGGAACTCATTGCCTTAACTGTAACCACGGTGTAGTCTGATATTGACTAGTACTTTGTCTATAAGATCTGACTGAAGCATGTTTGCTAAATCCATTTCTGCTGTTGGACCTGTTTAATTTTTAAGACCAATGCAACAGGCAAAAATCTAGCAGTTCACAACTGATCTTTTTGGACTTAAAGGATGCCTCAATTGCTTTACTTTTCTCTGGGAACAAACCAATACCATCTAAAGTGGTCTAGCATTCTGGTTTTTGAACGTGATGTTCTTTCCGGATGGAGTCACACCTACAAAGAGCCATCAGCTAGACATTTTTATTTACTTCCGATGGTTAGACAGAATTACATAACAAACAAGTACTACAATAAGATACCAATATTTGGAGATAAAAGCACTCTCTACAACAAAGGAAGATGGATAACAATCTCCATGAAGAAGCTTACAAAACACACACTTTTATTTTTACTACAAGAAACATCAATAAATATTTTAGTTCACTCTACCATCAAAATACCCTTAATTCACATAACTTTTAACATTTGCTGATTTCAGTACTCATGTGTACAGTTCAATCCTCACCAAACCATGACTTGCATTGAGCTGCTATGTCTGAAGCACTCCCACAAGATGAGGAACAACAAGTTAGTTGTAATACTGAACCTGTACTTTAGTCCTAAAACCTGGCACCTTGGATAAAATACAGTAAGCCAGTACAGTTATTTAATGGTAGTCCTAATATACTTAGCTTTTTCCTACGATCATCACCTGCATGATAATGATGAGAAACAAATGAGTTTACTCTACTATATATGCTCTAACAACTTGATTATTAAGTTACTAACATAGTAATATATGCATCATTGATCTTACCTTGATAACCACCATTAGATACAAGCTTGCATTGGTCTTGTGTGAGAGAAAGCTTGCATGACATGCCGTATACGGCTTTCACACTTGGGTTGTGGTGTGACTGTTTCGAAAGCTTCAACAAGAAGTGCTACCCTCCTCTTCCTAGCAGGAGCAAGTTCGTTGACAGCTTTTCGAAGTGCATAGTCGAGCATCCACTCTTCGGAATTTCTCCTTTCATCTATTATTTGTTGCTTAAGATCAACCTTTTCTGCTTCTGGATCAGGCTCCACAGGCAGATAGTTCGGCTCACGTGGATTGAATTCCCTCAGTTCCTCGCTTTCCTTGATTTGCTCTTTGCGTCTGATTGATATTTTGAGGTTGCTGCAACTATCCTCTGTCACTTGTTGGTGAGAGTTCCTTCTCGCATTCATCATTTTCTTCTTTTCCTCGGCACCTATCACATTACTTTGAGTGAGGCTGAGGCATGTTTCTGCTGCATCTGTCCCCACTTTATCTGCCACTTGAATGTTCTCAATGATTCCAGTTTCGGCAGAAATGAGCACGTAACTTTCAGGATCATTGTGTTCTTCGGCATGTGTGGAACTTGAGAAGCTAAGATCCATCCCTTCACTCTGATCCTTAGCTGGAAGCTCCTGGTTCTCAACCATGTTAGAGCTACTTGATTGATCATCAGATAACTGGCCTTGAGTTGGAGGAAGAAGATTTTCAACAACTGTACCACAATTATCATCTTCTTGTGTGGGTTCACATTGGGATAGTTCGATCTCTGTATGCATTTGGGCAGTTTCATTGTTATGTTTCTCACCTGAATCCTGACCAACTTCTTCTTTCCCTTCAGCTCCAACTCCAACATCTGCAGTGGGAAGTGACTGGTCTAGGGTGATACCACTTGTAGCTAAATCCTGATCAGTTTTGGAATTAACAGCCTCAAATGTTTGCCCTCCAAGTTCGCAACTTGGATCTTCTGGTTCACTTTGTTGTGGTTCGACTTCTGCATTAATATCTGGATTTCCCAGACTCAAATTTTGCTCAATTAGAGCATCATCTTGAAAATCATCTTCTTCCTTTGGGCTCCTGTATGTTTCCTCAGCACTGCAGGGGAGTTCAACATCTCCAGGTAAAAAATTCCCTAGGATGAAGTCAGTCTCCATTTTGGAAATCCCATTCTTCTCTTCGCTAGCTGCTGTTATTTCCGCAAATGGGTCCTCAACAGAAGATTTAGAGCTGCTGTCGAAGTTATCTGGCGCAGCCTCTTCATCTTTTTCCTCACTAATTTCCGTCTGTTCCTCGGATGAATCTTCAGTAAAAGAAAGTTGGTCGATAGAAGTTATAGATCCAACACCTACGATATCACTTGATACATCAATTTCTGACATCAGATCTCCACCGTATGATTCAGAATCAACACTGTCCACGACAAAATTCTCAATTTTCTCTTCAAAAGTTTCTTGCAGTATATCTCCATTATTGAGGTTGGAAGAATCAGACCCATCTTTAACAATTTGGATTACAACATTCCCTTCCTCCCAGTCCATTTCAGCAGCTTCAGCAACTGATTCATCTAATTCAGCGTCTACTGGGACTATGCTCTCTGATTTAGTCTCAATGCAACAACACTCAAGATCAGCTTCTGCTTGTACCGAGTAAGATGGATATTCTGTTTCCTCAACTTCTACAAGCTGATTGTGTTCAGTGATATCCATTTCTGTCATGGGAAAATCACAATCTTGGTCGAGAATGTCGTCGAAACTTATTTCAGAGTAAGACGATTCATTTGGCATACCTTTCAAAGCGTTTTCATCTTTTTCCAACTCCGTTTCAGCTCCATCTGTAACTGATGATAAGAAATCATCTCGAGCTTCAGGAATTACATTAACATTGATTTTTTCTTTTTCATCCCCATCATAGTTGCTTCTTCCAATTATGAATCCATCAGTATTTTCCCTCGGTTTAGCATAGATTTCTACAAAGAAATCCATGCCTATTTGAGGAGATATTACAGAGCCAGTTGAAACTGCTTCTAGATTTGCAGAATCTTCATTTAAGTCCATCTGACCCGTATCGATTTTCTTTTCGGTTTTGGCAGAAAGTTTTGTTCCAACTGGGGATAGGCATCTCAATCTCAAACTCCTCTGGGTCCTCAGCGAACGCCTCCTTGCCGACATGAAGCACTTTAATGGAGGTAAAGGAGCATGGTGATGGCCATTAAGAGAGCAATATGTGTACGGGCAGACCTTCGCAACCGATGTTCCTTCAGATTCAGTCCCCCCTGGACTAATCATCAGATAATCCGGGAACTTCGAATCCTTCAAAGTTGATGAACAGGTAGCTCTTCCCACATTTAAATTTTGATTTAAAGCTACACCAGAGCTTTTCTTCATTAATGGCTTCACTGCTTTTATACTAGAAGTCTTAGTTAAAGTCCTTACTGGTTTCAAACTATTTTTCTTTGTTAAACTTCTCACTAGTTTGTCACCAGAAGGAGAAGAAGAAGATTTAGAATTGTTTGAATTCCTTCTCTTCAGACTTGTACTATCAGAACAAGTTTGATAACTACGCGAAGAACTTACTGGTGAACGCTCTTTCCTCGCATTAGAACTGCTAGTAGACTTCATATAATTCGGCGAATTTTCTGATATCTTGATCATGGATGACCTCTGTGGTGTTGTAACAGATAAATCAGAGTTAGGAGCCTTATAAGTTCTTGATTTTTCTTCTTTCACAGGAGATGATTCTAAGCTTTCAAAATCCAAGAGCTTCAATGATCTAGACTTCTTGAGTTTCTTCTTCAAGTCAGTTCCTCCTCCTTTGTTTCTGGTATCATGATTGTGAGAAGAAGAAGAAGAAGAAGAAGAAGAAGAAGAAGCTGGTTTATGTGTCGTCGACCGCTTATCGGATTTAACATAATTCTTCTTGGTTTCAGCTGGTACACAAAGCTTGTCAGGACTTTTTCTCTGAACCATCTTTGATGGAAAACAAGAAGAAGCAGCTTTGGATTAAAACAAGTAGAAAGAGATTTTGATAAGAGCTGATCAAAGGTTTTTGGGTTTTATGGTGGATTGTAGAAAATAGAAGGGATGATTAGAATTGAATTAAGGAATTGGGTTCTATGTTTTTGGATTGAAGAAATAATTTAGATTTGGATTGATTACTTCCTTTTGGATGAGGAGTTGAAGCTCTGGAAGGAAAACTGTTGTAATGTGGAATAGTTTTACAAATAAACAGAGAGTTTTCAAAAACCCAACAACCAAGGATTCCAATTTTCAAGCATCATTTTTTTGGTCACAATTGGTGGCAGCTTCTCCAACTTTCTATTGGTGTTTCCCCTTTTTGTGTGTTTTTTTTTTTTTTGATGAGAATAATTTTTGTTTTAAGTTTTTACTTATTGGGCATCTCAAATTTGAATAATAACTTGGATAGGATGAGTCTGACACGCATTAAGTTGTTTTATTTTGAATTGAAAATCTTGGGATATGATTGTAAGATGATAATAATTCTAGAAAATAGGGGGGCGGGGGGTTTCTTTATCTCACTTTTTATTTTGATGATAAAAATGGGTTTCGTAAATGACAAAAATGCCCCTCAATTATTATTAAGAAGGTAAGTAACCACGATTTCATATACTATAATCTACATATGCAACTTAATCAATCAACATTAAGATCATAACTTTTATCATCATTGTCCTTTTTATTGTCATTGAATTATATTATTAATCATATACGGGTTCGTCTGTATAATTTAATATTGAGTTTTGTTTTTTATTTTAAAACATTTTATTGATATTATATTGTTTTTTATGATTTTTTTACCCTTATTAAAACTTACCATTTTTAAACTTTTGTATTTGTTTTAAAAAAAAAAGAGGGAATCCACAAAAATAATTTCAAAGATGTACATCTACAAGCAACCAACTCTTATTTCAAAAAAAAAAAAAAAACAAAGAAAAACCACAAAAAGAAAAAATGATTAAGAAGAGAAAATAATGACCAATTAAGGAGTTAATTGAGTGGATTAGGTGGATGCGGAGTATTTTGGTAATTTACTATAAAGTTACTATTGACCGACGGGCCACGGCTGCAAACGCACTTAACAAAAGACAAAAGGCAATGGTCGGCATAAAAAGGCAGATTATGGTGGGACTGTGGGACCCCTTTTATGCGTAATGGACGGGGAGAAAGAACGCTCCCCTCTTTTTTAATATTTTCTTTGATTCGGTACAACTCATCCTAACCTCTTAAACAACATCAGACACTTATCATCACATTTTTAAGTGGATGATCATCTTCATCATGAATAAATTATCAAAACGTCATGATACGGACGTCTGTGATCATCCTTTTTGTTGATAGTAAGTTAAGCTTTTAACTGTGTGTCCCTTTTTATTATAATGCAAATATTTTAGTGAAGTCTATTTATACTATTATATAATGCAAATATATGTAATTGTAAATTATTTATTAAATAGAGGGCATAATTGGTACTAAATAAAACTCTAGCATTAAATAATTCTACTATAATATTAAAGGACTAGCATACACATTAATAACCTAACATAAACATGTGCAACAAATGTGCCTAAAACTTGTTAATATAGTCCCAGAAGGTGGATCACGTGATACACGGATGTAATGTTTTTTTGGTGCGAGAATATTATTTTATGGAAAATTGACGGTATTTGGTGATACTATTTTTTCAGAAGATTTATTAAATTATTTAAGAACTAAATTTTTAGCAATTTAAATAAGAGGATCGGTTAAGGATATGTGGTGAATGATCCCTTTTTTTCTTTTTTCTTTTTTTTTTTTATAGTTTAAAAGATCAATTTGTTGAACAGTGTGTCCCTACCGTTTTTATTGGAAACTTATCTAAGCTTATTAGAAACTTGTAATTATTGCTAATTACACGTACAAATAAAGTAGGCTGTTGTTAGCAAAGACTTTTTTTTTTTTTTTTTGCTAGGTAAGCAAGAATATATTAATCAGATATAAAATATACAAAAGTAGAGACAAGCTCCGAACAAAGTAGAAGAACAAAAGCAAAACCCTCCACAACACTATGCGGGCGAGGCATTCCAACCAGGCTGGCACCCCAAGCCGCAATAATCATTTGTTGTAAAGGTTATGAAAATCTAAAATAACAAGTGTTTGGATTTTCGACAGCTAGAAAATTTGGCCGATGATCAAAGGTTTCCTTCGTTCCAAGGGGAAGATTAGCTCCACGCTTGGACATGGTATCTGCAGCAAAGTTTGTTTCCCTAAAAACCGATGAGAATTTGATAGTCAAGTTTTTTCTGATATTGTGCCATCTAGAGGAACTTTGTCACTTGCGAAGCATTTGATAGTAGTTTGAGAATCAGAAGTGACCCATATTTTTGACCATTCTCGATCTAAGGCCCACTCCAAACCAAAGATAATGGCTAAGAGCTCAGCCACAAAGATGGTACAGATCCCAAGGCCCGCCGACATCGCGCCAATAGTATTACCTGTGTGATCGCGAAGAATCACCCTTGCACCACTTGGACCTGGGTTACCTCTTGAACATCTATCACACCCAATTTTCTACTGATCAAGGTCAGGAAGACTCCAAAAGCATTGTAAGACCCTAGTGGGTTTAGCTGGTCTAGGATTGATTTGAAGGTTTTTGAAAATCATGAGGCCCTTTACCCTGTTATGCATAGTGCTTTTCATCAGAATAGAACATTCAAAGAAGTTTGCTAATATCTTACTTTTAACCTGACGAGAAGAAGCTGAAATATTGTTGAAGATGCAACTGTTTCGGTGGTGCCAAATTTCAGTTAGGACATTAGTAATAGCAGTAGCCCAAAGGTCGCGAATGGCAGCACTCCTAGTTGTAGCATGAGCAGTAACTGTTTCAAAATTTTGAGCACGGGGATTCCATTGGAATCCAAACAACTCATGAATCCAAGACCAAATATTGGCAGCAAATGGGCAAATCCAAAACAGGTGAGTGTCGTCTTCGATGTTCTTTAAGCATAGAGAGCATCTAGAGGTAATGTTAATACCTTTGTCTTGGAGTCTCTTGTCAGTAGCATAACACCCTGAAAGTATTTTCCATATGTTAGCACTTCTGATGGGATGGATACATTTCCTCCAAATCCATTTTGACCAATGAATCTTAAAGAATTTTTCTCGATGAATCTCCACTCCATTAGCGACTGAATAGCAGCCAGTCAAACTTAGTTTCCACACTCTAATGTCCTCTCCCAACAAAGGAGGTGGAATAGTAGATGTGTTGATGTTATCAAAGACTTGAGTTCAATATTTTCAAATCTTACTGGCATAGAATAAATGAATAAGTTTTGGAGGGCGTGAATAATCTAGGTGCATACGAGTACCTTTGTCGTCGATAGTTGATCCTCCTCCGATGCTCGCAAGTTCATAGTTTTTCTCTCTTCTTTCTCTCCACCCATTAAAAATTGTATATTCTGCCATATACCGACACTTTCTTTCCTTCATCCTTACTTGTACGATGTAACTCTCTCCCTGAAAATATTAATAACACAATTCAAACGATAATGATGAACTCAAAAATTGCTCAAAATCTAAAAAACTGAAGGAAGCAAACATAAGGAAGCAATTGATTGAACAATGAAGGGGAGCTTAAAAAACCTAAATAGTAAATAAAATTGGTAGATGACCTTTTTTTTATGATGGGACTATTGCCTAATTACAAGTGTAAGCAAGGGTAAAGAGAGAAAATGCCACTAATTAGCAGAGAATACGCCTTAACAGGTGGAGAGAAGGGAGAGAGTAGAAGTTGTCAATCTGCAAGTACTGGAAGATGAACTATCGACAACATAGAGTATTCATATGCACCTAGATTTTGTACGCCCTACAATATTTTTAAATTTATCTGATGCAAGCAGAATTTGAACTGAGATTTGTGCTATCAATTGCAACAGGCTTTACCAATTATTTGGAGTTTAACCTTAAAATCATAGTAGATGTAATTATCTTGCAATATTAGGAGTTTGGGGAGTACAGGCATCCAAAAAAAAAAAAATGAAGGCTTTTTAAAACAAAAATGATACTAGGACCGGCCCATAAATCTGTGACGCTAAATAGATTGAGGTGGCACCCTACATTCACCACCTATTGTGTATGTGTGAACCCTACAAATATACAATTGAGTGGTGAATGTTGAATGCCACCTTAATCTGTCCTATGAGCCGGTCCTAGTAGCATCTCTTTTAAAAACATAACCCTTCACATTTTATTGCAAATTTGACAAGGCTGCTAATGTTCAATAAGTAATAATCGTATCAAGACTTCGGTATTACGAAACCAGAGAAATTACAGTAATGGTTTAAACTTTAAAATCAAAATCAATAAACAAACATCACCACCATCATCATTATTATTATTATTATTGAGAAACCTTTAACGTTGATGAAACTCTCTTAATTAACATGAGCCCTCACACACGCACTGTAGGAAAAAATGCGGAATAGTAAAAGAAAACAAGAATAGTATAAAGAACTCCAAAGCACGTAATCGCTATCTTTCAAATAATATTTCACCCTTATAATTGCACCAGGATATTCGAAATATGTTCTCAAGATACAATGGAGTCTAACCGTAAGATTTATGAGTTCGAATGTGCAAGATTCGATCACAACTTAAGAAAACTCTTTTTGATCTCTGATAATGCCAAAATACTCTAAATTTACTTTAGTTTACTTTGAAATTCGAAGTGTATTGAAAATGACCAAGAAACTATCTATTTATAGCCTTAGAAGCACCATTTCGAAGTAAAAATGGTGTCTTTTCTGAACTGGTCGTGACTTCAGATCACCTTAGTATCGATACCAGTATGTGTGGGTATCGATACTAGCGTGATTTGATCACTATCAGTCACACCTTTCCAGTAGGTATCGATACTGGCCTCAACTATCGACTTTCCTTTGGCTGGTATCGATACTACAGTGACACCATCTCATTTTTGGAAAAGATTAAGGCTCCAATAGCTCCTAGCGACAATCCGCACATGCGAAGTGCAAAGTGTGTTACTAAAGCGCCCAATGTGCCCTAAACGCCCAATCGCCCTTTCGCACATGCACGTGCACATGCGCGTGCGCGTGTGCGGTGGTACTTTGCACCACCTTATCAATTCCAATGAGGACCCAACACTTAAAAGATAAACTCTACTAAGTGTAGTCACTTATAAACCTCAACATTCCATGTCTCCCAAGCAATGTGGGACTAAACTATAGAACAGTTAAAGCTACAAACCCAACCCAAACTATTTTAGAAATTTTACAACACGCGCTACGCGTATGAGAGTTGGTTGTCCCCAATAAATTTTCTTTGCCCCTTTTGAAAAATTATGTTGCGTGTCATTTAGTAAATCTCTTCACAAATTCACTTTGTCCTCTCTCACACTCTACGCACGTGTGAGTTGGCAAATTATGAAGCGTGTTATTTGGTTAACCCCTTCACAAACCTATCCCAATACAAACCTCTTAATTTTTCTTTGTTAACATTGCATTTGTACCTTTTTAACACTATAAGTGGGTATTAGGTGGGCCTACTTAGACACCACCCTTGGATTAATAGAGGATGTATGTGCAAGTCATGGGATGACATCTAATAAGAACATAAATAAACATGAACATGTCTTGTTGTTTCATGGACACCTTAATTGGTTGGTGCAAAGTCCCACCCCTCAATATTCAATATTCATTCAATAATAATAAGCAAACTTACAAAATTTCCATCATCTAGCTTCAAATTAAACGTCGATCCTCTTAAATAATTTCATTGGTCACACATCACCCCATGTGCCTGCCCTGCTGGATCCATTAGAAAGAACCAAATCCTTCATTGTACTTGCTTGATAGGGCAAAGAAACTGTTACACATTGGGATGGTGTCTATCGGCCCGTTTTTTTCTCTTAAAATAACGTGGAGTCATATTCCGGTTCGCTGCGATATGTCTGTTATACAGAATCGACAATACAAATTTTATAAAATAATATATATTGGTTATATAAATCCAACAAATTAATTTAACATTGTGATGTTGGCTATATATATATATATATATATATATAACCAATAAACTATTTTATATTATCAATTGTATGGAATCAACAGTTGTTAGGATGATCTAATGCCGACTTGTCAGGCCCCATCCCAGTTTGCCTATCAAACTACCCGAAATCAGAACCGATCGATAAAAATCAATGGTTCCAGTTCTTACTCAGGGGTTAAGCCAAATATAAACCGAATGTAAATTAGTGGCAACTTATTATACAACTTTGATTTTTTGGCATCGTTAAAACTCAAAAAAAAAAAAGAAAGTGTATTATTAATCTTTGTATTATTACCCCTAGAAAAATATTTTATATTTTGGCAAAATTTAAATTCGAATGTTGGCTCCATCTTGTTCCTCTTGGTTTGGATCTGTTATGATATGTGATGAGAATAGTCTCATCTCACCTGAGCTTGAAATTTGATAAATTCTTTTCATGATCCTACTAGTTAAGAGGATAGTAGTAGGATGTTCACGTGGTTAATTCGCCCAGGCCAGTTTAGTGTGTGAACATCGTATGGTTAATTATCATCTCCCCACACAAAAAAAAAAAAAAAAAAGTCAAAGTTCGGACTTTTTGTATTATTTTTCAACGAATAATGCTGAAATGCTATTCTTAAAAGAATAATAGGCAAGAAAAAATAAATATATTTTTTAATTTTTTATTTATTTAATATATCTTTTTAAATTTTTTTAAAAAAAGTATCATATAGATAACCTTTTAAGAGCTTTTTTTTTATAGGTGACGAAATTTAGTAAATCTAAAATCAGATCCAAATAGGGTTGTTACTTGGGAAAATATGTTAATTAGAAGGTGACGAAACCATTTCACCAAAATCAGACCTCTTTAATAAATTAATATTATTTTTAGAGGTTTGTTATTTGTTTATATAATTAAAAGTATATCCTCATAAAAAATTGTCAAAACATAAACACCATCTTTTTGAATATATAGCACAAGAACAAAGAAAACTATGGATGGATGTGAAAAGGATACGGCTTGTCATTAAAATTAAGTATTTTGAGTTGACGTGATTAGATTTTTTTTAAGCTTTTATTGATGGATTTTGTTAAAGTTTTTAGGTTTTGTATTTTGTTTAGTTTCTTAAGTTTGTCCTAATGGACTGATTTTTGGATATGTATGTTATTTATACTATTTGGATCATATCTAAAAAAATCAATTCAATCGGAGACCTCTAGCACCCTTTAGCACCACGAACACTAAATTTAGATTTTAATAGTGTGAATGAACGACTGACATTTAAAGTTATTTGTTTGGAAGGTTAGATATTTTTGATTGAGCTGATTTTTTGTGGACACCTTATAAATAATGATAATATTATGTCTACAAAAATTCACCTGATTTGAAGACCTCTAACTTGTAAAAAAGCTCATTTAAAAACAACCTTATCGTGTGCCCTTAGGGCACACGTTAACAGGACCCTTTATTAATTGCATTATGGAAGGTTTTGTTGTCATAATCACTGGATGAACGTACACTTGTTTATTTTGCATGAGCCCTATAAAAAGTTTGAATACCTTATTCTCGATTGAGAAGGAAGCAGTGTTGCCCGATGTTTATGTGGCATGGTCGGTCTTACTGTCATGTAAATTAGAAAATTCTTCAAAACACTTTTGGGAGGAAAAAAAATGATGCGTCCCATCCTGCCACATAAGCATCTGACACCACTTTTATAAAACCATCGGTCCAAAAATTATTTCTCCAAATAATATTGGGTATTCTGCCCTTCACAAATACATGGAACTGATGAAAGGCAATGGTTCCAGTTTTATTCAATTCACAAATTGATGCATCTAGAATTGGATATTTTTATTCCTCTTCAATCTAACGAATCAATCAATACTATATTACTACAGTTGAAATCTCTAAATTATATCTCTCTTTTTAAAATCTCCGAGTACTCTTTCAAGTTTTCTTCCTTGAACTTACCAAAGTACACAGGCATTAAATAGGAACGAGATTTAATGAGTTCTAATTTACCAAAATAAATACTAAGAAAACTATACATTAGTGTAAAAATTATATGAACTTTCTAATAAAAACAAATTTAAAATTAAAAAAAAAAAAATTAATAAAAAATCCACATGCTTTGCATGGGGTGTGGAAGGTAGTGTGAGAAGGGATATTTTGCCTTTATCTTAGAATGCCCAATCGATGCTCCACAACAACTATTTGTGTAAAATTTATATGAAATTTCTAATAAAAACAAATTTAAAATTTAAAAAAGTTAATAAAAAATCCCCATGCTTTGCAGGGGTGTGGAGGCAAGTATGACAAGCGATACTTTGCCTTTATCTTAGAATGCTCATTCGGTTACCCACATGTTGTAAGGTCCACGTAAAGATGATTAAAGGCTAATTTTTAGTAAAGATGTTCTCTTCACCATATAGATCACTCTCACCAAAAATTAACTCAGTTCTAAAACTTCTAAACCCATAGAATATTGATTGCATATCAACAAAAAAAACAAATACCTCAAAATACTATTTATTAGGAACCAACTTTTGATAGGATTAGAAATTTTAATGTCATATAATTTTGTGATGATGATCTAAATAGTGAGGAGAACATCCTCGTAACAAAAATTAAACATTGGATGTGCATGGCATCTAAAGATGGGGCAAAATATCCCTCCATAAAATAGGATCTACGAAAAAATAGGGGACAAAAAAAATTAGGGGATTTTGGCCAAAAATCCCTACTTGGAAAACGTTTTAGGATTTAGCCCAACAAACGTTTTCTTTTAGTCTAAGGCCCAAGAGGGTTTCAGTAAGAGGGTTTCAGTGTGTGTAATTTATAGGAAGAGGGTTTCAGTGAAACCCTCTCCGAGATGGTTTCAGTCAGTTATCCTTGGGCCTTAGACTAAAAGAAAATGTTTGTTGGGCTAAATCCTAAAACGTTTTTCAAGTAGGGGTTTTTGGCCAAAATTCCCAAAAAATTATCCAAAGAATATGAAAGAAAAAAAGAGAGAGAGAAATGCAGATGCCTCAAAATACCATTTATTAGGGCAAGTGTTATGGACACCTTAAACAAGCAAAAAAAGTATTTTTTGAGGTTAGGGCAAGTACCATGGGCACCCCAAACATCCAAACCCCTCCCTCCGGTCCTAGATTTGGGGAGGGAGTAAGGGGTTTGAGGGAGGAGGCAAAGATTGTGCCGTGAGGCATAATCTTTGCCTAATTCTATATATACATAAATGTATGGAATTAGGCAGAGATTGTGTAAAAAAATCAGACATTGGATCATCATTTGTGGCGCATCAATTGGGCATCCTTAAATGGGGCAAAATATCCCTCCATAAAATAGGATCTATGAAAAAATAGGTGACAAAAAAAAAATCCAAAAAATATGAAAAAAAAAGAGAGAGAAATACAGATACCTCAAAATATTATTTATTAGGAACTAGTTTTTTTTTTATAGAATTAGAAGTTTTAATTTGATATGATTTTGTTATGATTATCTATATGTTGAAAAGAATAACTTCCTAAAAATCATCATATGTGGCGCATCAATTGACCATCCTAAGATGGGGTAAAATATCGCTCCATATAATAGGATCCGTGAAAAAATAGGGAATAAAAAAATTAGCCAAAAAACATGAAAAAAATAAGGAAAGAGAGAGAAAGAGAAAGAGAAAGAGAAAGACTACAAAACTAATCAAGTCCAATTCACTATTGCTGATATGTAGATCCAATATGAGATAATCAACCCCTAATTTATTAGAATCCAACAACTGACTAATCTTGTATGTACTTTCTTCAACCATTTCTGTGGACATGTTTGCTGAGAAATGATCAATAGAGAGGTTTGGTGTCGGTTGAAGAAATCATAGAACCCATTTACCAACAATGGAGCTCATAGTGGATGTCCTTCCAAAAAGACAAAGTAGGTGTTCATGATGTAACAAAGGGGTCTCAGATTAAACAATCAGATAGTTGAACAGTTTGAGTATCTATCTAAATCTAAATCTCAATTATATAAAGAGGATTCACCCACTCGGAGAAGCCGTGTATGAAATTGCATATTTGTGGTTTTTTTTTTTTTTTTTACATCTTTTTAGAAAATACTGGATATGTTTTTAACATTATTTATTTATTTAAACTTGCTAATAGGATCCTATGGAGTTGATCCAATGGCTGATCTTTTTGAAGATGACCTCTTCAACGTCTAGATCATATTAGTCTATACATCGTCACCAAGTGGGCCCACCTAATATCCATTTATTCTTACACTTTACTTACACCTATTTGTGCACCTATGTAGAGATGATTCAAGGGCTGATTTTTTTTGTAGTGAAAATCTTAGGCCGTGGTGTGGGGGTGGATTTGCCAAATCACATGTTTGTAGCGTGTGTGAGGAGATAAAGTGAATTTGTGGAGGGATTTAGGGTGTAGAGTTTGTGAAGGGGTTAACCAAATAACACGATGTATAATTTGCTTACTGGGCAAAGTGAATTTGTGAAGGGATTAACCAAATAAGTCGCACCATAATTTGCCAACTCAGTAGCGCATGTGAGGAGGCAAATTGAGTTTGTTAGGGAAAAGCCAACAAACTACAGTTGTCCATGCAATTCAATTACTTTTTTTATAAGAGCATGCAACACATCTCACTTATTCTTACACTCTATTTACACCTCTCTACAACGCTCATATAAAAATGCTCCAAAGACAGCACTTGTGAGGATGACCTCCTCCCTGTCTAGATCATTCTCACAAATAAACAAATCAGATTGTTCTAAAATTTTTAACCTCATAAAATGTTAGTAGAAAATTGACAATAAAATATATGGTTCAAAAAATTTAAAATTTCATTCATTTTTTTTTTTATTATAGGATTAGAAGTTTTAGAACAATGTGATTCTTTTATAAGAACGATATTTATGACGTGGAAATCATTATACCAAAAATCAGCCCTTCTTCAGATTCACAAGCCTCGCGAAGATTAACAAGTAAAAAGATTGTAGGTTTTCACATATGTAAGATTAACACAAAGATCCTAAATGCTTAACCAAGGTAGATTAGTCAATTCAAATGAGATTAAAGATAATCAATCATCAATACATGAAAGATAACATTAACCTCATTATATTAATCTGGGGGCACCTAAAAATGTCAGAATCAACTTTTCTTTTTTCTTTCTTACCAAAAGCAAAAGCAAATGGTGATAACAAAGAGCTTCCTTTGAAGATCCTGGAGCATCTTTTTATGTAATTCAAAGATACCAAAGATTTTTATGGCATCTTCCTTTGATTTATTGCATACTCAATTCAAAAAGTTTGCTTAATCTTTACTCTACTTAAAAGGAACAACTATCCTAGAAGTCAAGGGTGCATTTTTTTTTTTTTTCTGGATGAGAATGAACTCATGGATGAAGGAGGGTTGCATCAAAAGTTGGAAACTTGTGAATCAACTTTGGCCCAAAAAGCCTTTCACATAGTCCTGAGTTTTGTTATTTTAAGCTGTTGCTGCCGATGCGGCAAGGAAAATTATGAACCTAAAAAGAGAGAAACGGAAGAAAAGGATTCTTTTGTAGACCATATTCATCAAAACTCATCATATTTAGGGCCAGAAACAGCAGAATGATTGAACTAAAGAAAACATTCATGAAATTGGTTGCAGTTAGAGAAGCTTATATGAAGTAAGAGAAGCAGAAAAAACATAAAACTTTTCATATCTGATTATATATAGCATTCATAGAAAAACTTCTATTTACTCCCACTTGAGATCATTCAATAACAAGAACTAAAATAAAATGTACAAGGATATACATTGTAAATATACACAGTAGCTGTAGGTTTCACATTTCCAAATAAATACCTTATCTTACAGCTATTAGGAGCACAATTAAAATGGGGGAGAGAAGAAATATAATGTATGGAAGCGTTTGAGACAGTGCACCTTCCTCTTTTTCTTCTTCTCCTACTCTTAGAGGATAGTTGGTTTTATCGTCTACAAACGCGTCAAAGTAGTTTCGATAGCCTTCTGTTATTGAGGAGAGAGATGAGCTTCTAACCTTCATCATTTCCATGGCCTGTCGTAAATGAAATTGCATCTGTCGTCAACTACATTTTTTTTCTTTTTTTGATAAGTGACAAAAAAAAAATGAGTACATTTAACCATTATCTAACATTAATTAGAAGTACCTGGAAACCAAAGATGAACTGGTCTGCTTTCTTTCTCACTTGACCATTTGGATGAGACTGGAGTTTCTCATACATAACTCGAGCCTCAGCTGACCTGTTGTCCAGTGGAACTGAATGATATTGTTTCGATAAAAGAAATAGAAATAGATAAAATAGTTTTCTAACAGAGAAAAAAGATATAATGTTGGTTTCATTTTTCTTTCCACTACCAGTAGTTACTATTATAAACTACTAAAAATTCAAAAGATGATAAGAATGATTTGGACCCCCCAAGTGAGGCCTCCATGGGAGCAGCATTTGGTTTCAAGAAGTGTCCAAAGGCCTATACTGTGGTTCAGAAGATAGTTATTCAATTATTCCTCATGGTAATAGCAATTGGGTTTTCAATCTATCTCACTGAACCTGATTGAAATCTTCTGGACCAGATGATCCTGGCGTGATGCAAGGCCACTCAAGCACTCAATAACTAGCTCATTCTATCTAGTTGTGTAAGCCCATATAAATATTGAAAAAAGGGGTTTACTAGGCGTCTTCATGTTCAAGATCAAGTAGATAAACTATCACACATTGACAAATTTCCTTTCATTTTGATCTTTTATTATGTAATAATAGCTACTAAGTAATTACCTAGTTTTAATTCAAAATGCATGCTTGTAGGTGAATGTTTGCAAGTAAGATGAAGAACTACTAATCCTTTACTATGTGAATGTAGAAACTAGCTATCTTTAGGAAGATGCAGATCGTGGGGTGTTCATGGTTGTGATATCTCTAGCCCAAAATTTCAAATTCTTTAGTCATTAGTATCATCAAGAAGGTTCCAATTTAATTTGTACAGTAGAACCTCGATAAAATAATAATCTCATTAAATTAATACATTTTGCCGGTCCCAACTTGAGTCTAAAAGTGAAAATATTACTCATAAATTAAAACCCTGAATAATTAATAGATTTTGCTGGTCCCAACCTTATTAATTTATAGAGGTTTAACTGTATAAGAGATGCTATACTTTGTACAAGTTGCAACAAGTTTTCAGCCTAGGTTTTGCTTCCCCTCCCTCTCCTACATCAAATTTCTCACTCACTCTCACTTTCAAGAATATTTCGTTTAAAATTTTTGTTTCTACAACAACCAATTCCCTGGTCTTGCATTTGAGACCTGAACGCACACCCTCCTGCTTTATTCAACTAAGATCCCCCAAAATTTTTGATACTGCAAAATATTATCGTAACCAGAATAAAACATAATTCAACATTATTTTTTTATGCTCAAATATTCTAAAAATCTTACTGACTTAAGAAGTGAATCTTGACAAATAGACCATTGCAAAGCAGCTAGTCCATGAAGTTCAGTCTGCAGAATACATATTTCTGTTAGATTAAACAGCATATATTGGGGAAGTGAGTTTATTTACTTAAATACTTGTCACACTCACAAAAGTAATCCCTACACTAAAAATGAACAATTAAAACAATTGTGTAATTCGGGACCATTTCAATCAGAAAAGTTCGTGGTTAATTGACTCTTAGGATTGTAGAGACACTTATATCTCAAATTTCTCGATCTCTACAGTCAAGTTGAATAGGAAGTTACCTAATTTAGTCCTTTCTCATTCTACAACAACAACCGCTCAAGGAAAATAGATGGTGTATTCGCCTGGACACTATGAGTTTGTGCAATGTATAAGCCTTGGACAATCCTTTCTTTGCAGGCCGGTTTTCAAAGAGAGTTAGGCCCAATGGGCCTTAACATGGTATCAGAGCGAGGTGTTTCAGGGATGGGTCGGGTCTGTTATCTTTAGCTACGTGGAAGGGGAGTGTTAGTATTATCCCACATTGCCTGGGCACTATGAATTTGTGCAATGTATAAGCCCTTGGACAACCCTTTCCTTGCAAGCCGGTTTTCAAGGAGAGTTAGGCCCAATGGGCCTTAACAGTGTACATCCAGGGTACTCCTTGAGCATTGCATTTAGACAACTAGACCACTTTGAAGATTATTCTTACCTTCTTGATGTGATTTTGCGGAAGCATCAAATCTGATTAACAATGAGAAGAATGCCCTTATTTATAAGCTCAACTAAATCCTAAAAGAAATAGGAAACTAATAAAACAGTCCTAATTAAACTAGGAAACAGATAAAAGAAATAATATCTAATAGAGACCCTAAATAATAGCTAAAGTGGATGTCGTGCTTCTCTTCCAAAGCCTAGATGTGTTAACATGGGTGGGACCCATGACATGTGCATAACTTTTGATCTCATTATCTTAAAAAAGAAGAAATCAAAGGCTGGGGTATATTACTGGGAAATCAATAGGCCACTTTGAATTCATCCAACAAATTGAAGGATGCATAGACCCATGTTTTTATATACCAACTCCTTAAATTTACAGAGCTACACATTGATTGAAGTTTATATTTTTCATGAATGATAGAATAATAGAACTTTGGTGCTCCAGGAAAGTAATGCTACTTCAACATTTTACCAAACCAAAAATCTGTATATTTAAGCAAGGTCATATTGGTGTTTGTTTAATTTTTGGTCCATGAGGAAGTGGACTAGAGGTCTTATGGAAACATACCAAAACATTAAAATTTAGAAAGTATGGAAATAATATGGAACCATACAGATAGAAAGATAGGTTCAGTGAATTTAAAGAACAAGCATAAAAGTAAGAACTTCCTATACAAGTATACAACAACAAACAGCAACATGGAACAAAAAAGCAAGACCATTTAATTGGTGACCAGTGTGCTTAAAAGTTTCTGGATCTATACGAAAAGAAAAAGAAAGAAGAAGAAAAAGAAAAATAGGGAGAGTAGGACTGTTTTTGTAGTGCTATTTAATTTCAATCAGCAGTTCTAAATGCCACATTACAAGCTTAGAATCCAAATTCTTGTGTGGCTTGAAACTGACCAATGTACTTGTAAAGATGGTTCGAGTATTTTAACGTATTTTAGGTACTAGGTGTCTCAATGAGGCAACATTTTGATTACACTGCCCAGTATTCATCATCATCCTAAAAAGTTATCCCATGAATAAATCATGTTTCGCCATTCAATTTGCTTATCAAGAAAAATAATGTTCCTGCATTCAGTTCTATCAAAAGCCTGCCATTTTCTCTTAGAAACTAAATCCATACCCTTCTTATGGTCTTCCTCTTGCATTCTTCAGCAGTCTAAGACTCTAAATTGCACGACTGAATCTGCCAACTATTCTCCCTTGTCTCATCAACTATCCTGCATTTCACATCTTGTTCATTTATGTTTTATCTTTACTACACTTTCCACTCATCCATCTCAACACTCCCATCATTGACATGCTCATTCAATAAACTTGTTATTTCCTGAACCAACAGTTGTTCCATACATAGTAAATGGTCAAATTAATTATAAAAGGATTATCATATATTGAAAAGAATTACCTGAAAGTCCAACTCTTTCATTACTTTTTCGTAATAGGGCAATGCTCGTTTAAGCTTGCCAGTGTCCATCAAATAATCACCCTCTTTCAAAGCCTACAATTGCAAACACTGAATAATTATGACAATGATGACAGTTATTGACAACAAATTTTTTGATAATTTAGATTCCTTGTAAGTAATGCAGAATATCCGTACCATGCAAAATGGAAAAATAATCTCTTGGACCAATTCTCTATGATTGAGAACATCAACATTTTCAACTTCGTAAAGTGCAAAATGAAACAGGAAATAAAAGAGGAAAAAAAAAATCTTGAAATGCGAACATTTTGACCTTGTACTATAGACCTAAAGTTTCTAATGGTCATGCTGAACTAAAATAGTTACCTAAATCATTTTATATTTTTATTCAGCATCCATATAGTGGCAAAAAATTTGACAAGTGCCACTTCCTTTGTTGCAAAGATGGAAGGCTCAAATAGATCTAAAGATAAGAATCATGAATAATAGATGAGCAAAGAAAGCTCAAAATATGGAAATGTAAAAAAGCAGGTACTAAGGTAGTAATATGTTCAAATCTGGACTGCAGCTCCATTCCCTTATGTTAAAATAAATCTAAACTAATAACACCGGTTTCCACTTTTCACAATGGAGTAATGTGTTGTTTTATTCCCTATGAGTTCTTGTTAGTTCATTACCAAATAGGGTATTAGTTGCCAAGGGTCCAAATCAGATCTGCATTGCAAGTTGTATCCTAACCTAAAACAAGGCCCAGATGAGTATTATTAGCATTATTTGGTGCATTTAATTATAATAAACACTATACATATACATTTTTATAGCATAAAGAACTATTTCAGAGCTAGAAATGAGCTTATGCATTACAGAACCAAGAGTAGCTAGGTGTAAATGAAAGAGAGACAAGCGAGATTGTTTAGTCCTGGACATCAAAGGCCACGGAAGGTCACAATGGTGTAGGATGAAAGATAGAGGTAGTCAGAAATGAATTTTAAAGACAGGTGCTATATGCTAGATGAATGGGAAGACGAACAGGATTTGTAGCGGTTCCCAGGATCTAAATCTATTAAGTACATACCACAAGCTTCTTAAAGAATATCAAAAAGATATGGTGTACAGAAAAATTAAGTTCATCTTTAAATTTCAATTGATGCAATGAGAACGACAATAGCTAGTAAGTAGCTTTTGGACAATTGAAATCTGACACCTCAGAGATGGAAAGAAAATACTTCAAATTTGTAGATAAAGTTCTACAAAAGAAAGAAACACAATCAGTTGTTGACTATAGAATTTAACTATAAATAAAGTAAGTGAAAACAAAACAAAATCCAATGAGATAAATTTTGAAGCCAATGTTCCTTAGATGATAGATATGAACTCCTTGTGTAACATTATCTATAACTATTTCTTATTAGTTTTGTCTTATGCATTTTAGCGACTCTAACATATAAGTCAAGCATAACTAAGTAAGAGGAATGCTACTAAACAAAGAGAATAATTACATTTATTTATTTATTTATTTTTAATCATACCTTCTCACACTCAGACTTTAGCTTCGGATCAATGACTAAGCCCGTCTTATTCTTGTATGCTGCAAGTAGTTTTCTAGTGCGTGCGTCTTTAGCAGCTTTACCTTCTGATGTTTCCAGAATCTCTCCTGGCCGAATGACTCTTCCACCACCAAACTGAACGGCGGGAAGAGGAGATTTGTTGGTAGGTTGGGGTAAATATGCCAACAATAGACAAGATTCAAATGAATGATGTGGTTACATCCTACCAAAATAAAAATAAAAAGTGTAGCCTTTAATAGGAAAAATAATATAGAAAGAGCTAATAAGAGATACGAAGGATAACAAACCACATAACGAAAGCATGGTCAATGTCAACTACAATGAAAATCTGAAAGAGATCTTCTTTGATAAATATGCTGCATACACCTAAGTGCAGTGGCGGATCCAGGAATTTTCTTTGAAGTGAGCGAGTCGACGTTTACCGAGTTAATTTAGTGAGTCGGTCAACGTTGACCGGGTCAAATTATTGAATCAATTAAACTTATCTCTATTATTATCAAATTCTTATATCTAACTGTACCCCTGCTACTTAATTATCATTACATGTTCCACTTTCATACTTCTTGTGTACAAATTTTGGCCTACATGAAATTATGGAATGACTAATGTTTTAGCTAATCTCTTCACCAGTAAGAGTACATTTTGAAATGGGCTAATATTTTAGTGTTCTTAGGTTTTTTTAGGGTTTAGGATTTATGACTTTTAAGGTTTTTAGAGTTAGATATATATATATTTTTTAAATGCAGGTTTCTTTTTTTTTTTTTTTTTCAGAGTTCGGTGTTTTTAGGATTTTTAAGGATTTTAAGACTTTTTAGGGTTGGGACTTTTGGGGTTTTAAGATTTTTTTAGGATATTTGGGGTTTTCAGGATTGATCTTATATTACTCTCTTTTATTTTATTGTGTCAATGTATTTTTCTTAAGGTTAAATGCACTCTATGAAAATTCAAGGGAATCCTTAACATTCTGGAATGTATATAAGGAGGGTTGTTATTTATTTAAGTGAAATCCAAAGAGTGAGAGAAAAAAAAAAAGGAACAAATGAGGAGAGAATGAGAAATTAAATAAAAGAGCAATACAATAGTGGTACTGCAATGTCAAGTTAGAATACAAATTTTTTCTCAGGGTGGTCAAATTTGTATATATGTCAATGTAGCTTTGGAAAGAGAGGGTGGTCAACAGACCACCCTTCCACCAACATAGGTCCGCCACTGCCTAAGTGAATGTCTAAGAAACCAGAGAAAGATGATCTTATTTCCAACATCTACGAAACCATTAATAGTGCACTCACAGTCTGTGGTGATGTCTCAGCTTGCACAGTTTGTGGGTGGTGATGCTGGCCTGCCAATTTGGTAAAGTCAATGGGTGTAAATACCACAACAGGTTCCAAACCTCCATCACCCACTAGTCAACTTCCCCACCAAAAATGTATAGCTGCACTGTTATTACTTATTCGCAGTTATCCTTATCTCTCAAGTTACACACCACCTACTTCAAGGCGTGCAAATTTGTGACCTCAGCTTATGAAACAGAGATACACCATACAGTACCAATATTTTTACTAAGCATTATGAAAACCAGTAAAGAGAAGTAACTGATTTTCTCAAGAAGCCCATCTTCTCTCTGACCCTGGCACTGTTCTCAAGGCTTTGCAATCTTCGCCAAAAGCAAGAATCCAACTAGTAGCCAATTGAGAAGACTCATATAGTCATACTTTAACTTGATAACTCATCTCGACCTTCATAACCAATACGAGCCATTTTGGGAAAAAAGAAAGCCTCATAGCATGAGGAATCAGGTATCTTTATTCACTATGAACATCGGCAAATCCAATTTGAATTGGCCAACCATGGTACCAGATACTGCATGAATACTTCAACAATGCCATTACGGATGACTGAACCCTAAGTAGTGGGAATATTCTATTAGGGCCTTTCTTTCCTGTCAGATTAACTAGCATCTTCCCTAGGACTGTCCTGACTAAGTTGCATCTTTAACTATTCTGACATTTATATACTTATCTGTCCATAACTAGTGTTAAAAGTATCCAAGTTCTAAGAAGCCTTTGGGTACTCCATAGTTTACTACCTCTTTCAATATTTCTTCAAAAAGTCAGTCTATATACATGTTGTATAAGAGGCTTTCTTTTTTTCATATTTTTTTTTTCCTGATTGGCTGAATAAACGTAATTTGTTGTATAAGAACCTTTAGACAATAGTTTACCAACTCTTTCATTTCTTGAAAATCGGTATAAGATCCTAAATGCTATAGTAAATGTGTCTGTGTACAAGTTGGGCATATGCATTTATGTATTACAACCAGAAAGCTAACATGATCAGTAAGAGACAGTAACAACATCATATCCAACAAGCACGGATGTGTTTTATAAATTCTTTTTTTTTTTTTATCAGCCATGTGTTATTTAAATGTTTAAGAATTTTTAAGTGTCCCAAATATCAAATGAAGTTAACAAACATCTATCAAGATGTTATCATGAATATGTCTGTTCAAATAACTTCAACTACCTAGTTAAAGTATTACGTTTTTTGAGGGAAAATAGAACTTGACAATGTTATCATACCGTCTTCGAAATGTTGCTAGGCCTCGGAAAGACTCCCCAAGTCGAAACCTTTGGCTTGTAGACATCTGAATCATCTTCTTGTACAGTTGACTCTGGCTCTAATTGTGTTTCAGGTGCAAACTTGCTGGTGTCCCCAACAATAAACTCCACCTCAGGTAAATCCTCATCTGAAAAAGAGTCCACTACAGGAATCAACCCAGCTGGCAATCCTCTGCTCTTCTTCTTACCCGAAAAATCGAGACCCACAAAGTCAATCCGAGAAATCGTTGATTCTTCCTTCTTACTGACCTTTTTCTCAGGAAACCCATCTCCCGATTTCTCCACATTCGCCTCCCCTAATCCTAGAATGCAAATTATACAGAAACTTCAATCCTAATTCTTCAACCCCAAAATGTTTTTACCAAGACATAAATGATAAATCCCCCAAAAACTGAAGTTCTAATGAAGATTTATGATTCAATAACAATGGAATTCAAACAGATTCAAAGAAAAGGGAGCAACATTTTGTCAACAACACCTCTAAGTTATTGCATATATGGCTCATTTTCCAACCTTAATTCTAACAAAATCAGCTAATTTCGAAAAAAAAAAAAAGGAAAAGAAAAAAGAATCGTCACCATCTATCAAAGCACCTCTAATTTATTGCATAATTGGCTCATCTTTGAATGCTCCAACCCTAGTTCTACAAAATCAGCAAAAGTTCAAACAAATTTTGCCACTCCATCAATAAATACCTAAACTTTTCTCCTTTTCCCCAGCAATGTTGCTGCTACCAACAACTCCTTGGTTCTTATATTCTCTAGTTTTCTCCATCGAAAGCTTAACGGAAACAGGGGTTTCCTTCGCGCCATCGTTGAAATTATCAGAAACAGAACCGTCATTTCCAACTAAAATTTTGACAGATTCTGGAGCTGGGTTTTGAAATTGATCAGGTTTAGGGTTTGGGTCTGCTTTTATAGATTTCTTATACGCCTTTGCTCTCGCAAAAGCGAGTTTCACTGGGTCTGTAATAGCTGGTTTATCTTGAGAAATTCTTTCGGAAAAATCAGAAGATTTGGCTGAAGAAGATTCAGCATTAGAATCTCTTAAAGAAGCTAATACTTTGGGGGTTTTGAAGGGGTATAATCTGAAGGTTGTTGATGGGAAAAGGTTGGTTTTGGAAGAAGAGACGCCATTAATGGAGTTCAGAGATAAAACCCATGCAGGTTGAGCGATTAAAGCCATTTTAGTGTGTAAAAAAATTAGGGTTTCGAAATGGGAACTGAGGAGAGTCCGAGGCAAGCGTCCATGGCGACTCAACTGGAACTTTCTTCTGCAACATCGAGATAAGGAGGAGTCCGTTGGTGGTCGTTATTATCAACTCGGACTCGGTGGACGAATCGACTTAGCCGATTCCCAGATGGGATCGTTGAATCACCCAGTTAAGTTCCGATTCAAACGAATCCCTGGTATTAATTTGGACATCCAACTCTTATGCATGTGTGGTGCGGGGCTCGTACTAATAGTAGATATTATTAATTCGACTCTTATGTATGCTACTTCAAGTCTACAAAATTATATTTATTTTGAAAAATGTTAGGGGACTCAGCGTTTTGGATTCAAATACTTGCTTGCATTTGTAATTAGACATTAGCCTTGTTATACAATAAAGAAATTTATGGGCCCATTCAGTGACGATGTATAGTCTAATGTGATCTAGATGTCGATGAGATCATTATAAAAAAAAATTAGTCATTGGATCAACTCGCAAGTGTAAACCAAGTGTAAATATATATATAATATGACGGGACACATCAGGTACTTCGTATAATTTTTTTTGAATAATTAAAAAATGGGGCGTACGGACAGACGCAAGCATCACAGCTCCGTCAGTCCGCCCCACCCCAAAAACAGTGTCAGTTTCTCTCTCGTCCTTTATCTCTCTTTCTCTCTCTTTTTTTAATTTCTTGACTCGGCTCGACTTAGCTCAAGCCGATAGATGAATAAAATATGTATTGTTTGGCTTGGCTCGGCTTAAGGGAGAGCCGCATTATTATAAATGAGTCGCACACTCCCCATACGCGCTTCGCGCATGACAAATTCAGTTTGCCCCCTCACACACATGCGCGTGTGAGTTGGCAAATATGCGGTGCGCTATTATGGGTAAAAAGTGTAATACCCTGAATTTTTGAGTTCAAATTCGCCTTGGGTCTAACCCGAGAACTAGTATTATGAATTTATCTTAAATTGAATTATCTTTCGTGTAGTCATCTTTTGTGTAGTCATCTTTTGTAATAAAATATATATATATATATACATATTTATGTATGGGTTAGATGGGCTAACCCAATAATTCAGGTAATGGACTTGGCAATGAAACAATGGGTTAAATGGGCTAAGCCCATCTTTACTTGTTTTGGGTTAAGACAACTCAACATTTTATAAGTTATTATTTATATTTTCGTATATATGTTCATCAGTATACTTTAAACTCATTTTTGGATATCTTATGTTCCAAATTGGCCTTGGGCTATTTCTAATGAAGTTGTAGCTCTTTGAATCTAGTTTTCAGAATGGTATAGTGGGTGATATTCGGACATATGTTCTAGGAGTTATGGTCATTATAGTATAATGTGTACATATAGATAATTTATTAAGGAATAATGTTTATTCACTCAAAACTTTTGATTTAATCCACAAGATCATTTTGATTGGTACATATCTTCAAATCATTAAACTAGGGGCATAAGTCATATCAAAGTTTTGGTACACAAAAGTTTATCTAGTATTTACTATTTTTATTAAATATTTGACTAAGAATAATAATAATAAAGATTTTTTCTAACATCCACCTCCATTACCACTAGATAGTGGTAGATTTACTACAATCACTACCACCACTAAGTATGATGGTTAGTCTACCACCACTAAGTGGTGGCTAGTCCACCATTGTAGTGGCTAATCCACCACCATTCATCTTATGATTCCATTTTCACCTATATAAAGAGGTAGTTTGTGAAGACAAGAAGGGGGAGGGAGATAAGAAAGAAGAGAGAAATAGGAAGAGAGGTTTTCAATTAGAAATAAGTATTTTCAACATCAAAAAGAGAGTTTTTATGCTAGATTTGGAAGCAAATCAAAGGAGGAGCTACTAATTCTCCTTGGAATAACTCTAAAGAGGAAGAAAATAGAGAAGAAGAAATTAGCTATTGTTCAAGATTGGATCTTTGGATGGTCCTAAAAATTGAGTATGATGTAGATGAGATAATAAATTATATTTGGTTAAAATATTAGCATATTTGGAGAAGTTTAAGTACTCCAATCACAATAAAAATCGTCATTTTTGTTAGAAGAACAAAAATAGCGAGTTTGAAATTAGAAATTCATTACTCTCAAACCTACCGTTGGATCTATCTAATATTTTTACACAAGTGTTATGGGATATATTAAATACTATTGTAAAATTTTCAGGTCAATTGGATGAAGGAAAGGCCTTGATCCATCATGAGAATCCTACTAGAGTTGCTACTCTAAATTGTAAGTAGTTGGTTAATTGAAGGGTGTTGATCAAAGATCTACCATTGGATTAGTAAATATTTTATATATTTATTTGTTAATATATACATATATATATCGTAGAAAAAGGTAAAGGGTTACCAATACTATGTTTAGATTTATGATTCGCCTTGATTAAATTCTATCTCGTTTAGACAAGTCCTTACATGAGTAGAATTTCTGGTATATGTTTGATAATCTGGTTACTTCTCTTTGATCGTAGATCTGATTAAGGATCCGCTTGATGTATCAAAAATTAGACAAATATTTCTTATTTATGTTAAAATTTGATAATTTTTTAAATTTATTTACTATAGTTTTAATTTATTCAAAATTGCTGAACTGTAATAGAGACCTAGCTTAAAGTATTTTGTTTAAAATTATGAACTACGTAATGCTTGATCCCTAAAAGGTACGTAGGCAACCGTAATGACGGTTCAGCATAAAATATTCTCAAACTATAAACATTGGACCATTCATGAGCTAAATGTATGCTATTTATTTTTTCTATAAATGGTACAATACTAACTTAGGCGTCAGAGTGTTTTCTTTTGTTTTACAGGTACCCTCCACTATTGCCTTAAGAAAAATAGGTAGGAGTCCACAAATGTATAATTATTAGATTACAAGATGCATTTCAAGGGTATTTACGTAAATTAAAATATTGTGGTTAAATGTCTGGTATTGAACCATGAAGTAAATTATTTTTTTATGCATAACGTTTTAACCATCATAGTAAAGTTAAACTTTTGTGCATGTCTTACTTAATTCATCATGATATGTTCTACATTTACGTACACTTATAAAGAAAAATATATATATGTAGACCGATTTCCTTTATGATGAGTTAACACACAAATTTTGAATCTTGAATTCAGGATTTACCCGTTATTCAGAATTTGGGGTGTTACAAAAAGTAGCTCACTCGAGAGGATGATACATGCGCTAATATTGATCTAGATGATAGATATATTATTGTCACAAAAAATTAACCCTTGGATCATCTCTACCTGGGCACACAATACACGTGTAAGTAGAGTGTAAGAATAAAATGAGTATTAGGTGGCCCACTTGGGGACGATGCATGCAATGATGTTGATCTAGATGATGAATAGATCATCGTCACAAAAAATCAGCCCTTGGATCAACTCAATGCGACCCCATTAATAGTGTAAACTAAGTGTAAATAAATAAATTATGTCAGGGATATAACACAATGTTGCATAATATATTTAACTTTAAATTGAGTCTTGTTTCATACAAAATGCTTGCAATGCATTAAAAATGTTTCCAATGCATACAACAATGTTTCTGAGATCTCATTTTAATTATATTTATTTAAGTTGAGCTACGAGTACTACTACTAATAAATGAATTAACTATCCAACACTCATAACACATTTCTTATAAAAAATAATTTTATATAGTAGATTTGGGATCAATATTAATTAGAAAAATACTAAAATAAAGAATCTCTGATACCCACAATGGAAAAAAAAAAAAAGAGTAGAAAAATAATATAATAGGTACCTTTACTTGTTTTTTTACTTTACAGGAAAAAAAATTCACATCTCTAATCTTTAAACTTATGAATATGGCACCAATCTAGAAGATCCATAATTAAGCAAAAAAAAATTTCTTTTTTTTAGATTAACTCTTAGTACGAGATAAAAATCCCTCAAAAATTTATGTGCATCAAACTGAACAAAAAAAATCTAATTTTTTAGAATCTTAACATAATAAAAAAAAATAATAACCCAAATTTGTATGCATACACAACATGTGCATTATAACACAATTAAAAAAAAAAAACTACTAAAATGATTAAAAAGAGAAAAAAATAAGACATTGTTTGTACCTGTTATGAGTCGACCGTCGACCACCTCTTCTCGTTCTTTCTTCTCTTCTTTAATTCCTACTGCAAAAAGAGAAGAACTATTTTAGGGTGGTCATCTTTAGAATAAAAAAAAGAAAAGAAAAGAAGATACTAAACAACGAGGAGTCCAAATATTAATTAATTTTGTAAATAATAAATAGTTATAAGAGTAGATTCGTTATAGAAAATCAATTAATCAGATTCTAGGAGAATAGGAATCGCAAACCCATCCCCCCAACGGTATTAGCATTCCACCCAAATAAGGGAATGCGTGATTCCCAAGAATCAAATTCGGCCCTGATTTTTCAAACCAAACACAGAAATGAAATCATATTCAAGTGAATGTGATTCCATTCCGATGATCTAAACGTAACCTTAAGGTGAGACATTTTTTCTGTAGCCAAGGATAATTTTACACAACTTTTTACTAAAGCCTCATTTATTTGAAACCGAAAGTACAAATTTCATAAAATGGAATGTTGATTATATAAAATCGATATACCACTTTGTTATTGTGACGTCGTCTATACATTACCTACACATCCTTTTATATTGTTAATTGTATTAAATTGGCAATACAAAATTTAAATTGTGTGAATTTAGTAAAAACTTGTGTGGAAACATCAGTGGCTTTTTCTTGACTATCAGTGTGGAATAGAGATTGCTGCCTAAGGTTATTGGGACACCACCTCATGAATATTGCCAGAAACTAGGTTTTGGCCTGCAATCACCATGATAGTCACCAATTTATGTAGGTACAAGCCACATGAATTTTGTATGTTGGTTATATAAATGGTACCACACTCACTACAAACTAGTTTTTTTCTTTAAAATGGTAAGTTGGTTATATAAATACAACAAATCACTTTGTGATTGTGTTGTCAGCTCTACATATTTGACAAGCCAATTTTGTATTGTCATCTCTATGTAACAAAAAATTGTTAGGGCTAATCGAGTAAAAAGTTGTGCTGAATATTAGGCCCTAATAATTTAAAGAGAGAACAAATAAGTGTTAACTGAAGAAGGGATTTAGTTTATAATATAAAAGAATCGATATAAAATTTTATTTTTTTTGACAAGTTTACCCACTTCTTTAAATCCATTGGCATATTCTATTTGAGTGGATAGTCTCAATGTAGACCCACTAATAAGTAAACATTATATATAAAGAATAATGTCACTTTAACATAAATAGTAACTCGAGAAACAACAGGAGTAATGGACGGTTGCATTGGAGCCACGTACTGAGCAGTTAAGGGGGTTGACGATGGATGGAGAGCAGTTAATGGACATGAAGTAGTTAGAGTCGAAGTGGTTATGGGAGTGTGCAGTGGTGGAGAAAAGGTAGGGTGACATAGAGAAGTGGTTACAGAAGTAAGTAACCGTCCAGGAGTTGGACAAGTAACCGCTTGATGATCAGAGTTAGTATTCCGGCGAGATGATGTTGCCGGAGAACATTGAGGAGATATTGTCGGGGAACACTTAACAAAAGTGCTACTACTCGAAGAAAGTGAAGATACACGTTCAGGAGAAGGTCTACGATAGTCTACACGAATGGAATTATTATACTGAGATTATAGCAATTCATGGAATTCGACTGAATCAGGGGAAGTTCGATTTTGTAAAAGTGTTTCCTTAACCTCAGTAACGAGTAGGACAATTGCATAAGGAATGACCAATTCGACCACAGAAATAACAAAACTTGGTTAATTTCTCATACTTAAAACACACAACATCTTGTTTGATTGTAAGCGAACTGGATTGTTAAACAATAGATATTTCTAAAGGTTGTTAGGAATCTTTTGTAACAGATTCTGTCCAAAAGTCAAACTATTTGTAAGGGTATTTTTGTATCTTGTTATATTCTTATCTATAAATAGAAGTGTTCTTCTCTGTTTCTCATACTAAGGAGAACAGAGCTTGGTAAACACCATTTGCTCTTTACATGGTATCAGAGCAATTTTAGTTCCAAAATTTTTCAGTTTCTTCAAAAGCATTCTTGATTCAGTCTTGTTATTTTTCGATCATTCTCAAGATCTAGATCTAGGTTCTTCGTTTGTCTTTGATTCAATCTTGTTCTTTTTTATTTCTTGATTCTTTTCTGTTCTTTTCGGTTTCAATGGCTGATTCTTCGTCTTCATCTCCTGGAATTCAATCTTCAACTATTGTTAATCCTCCATTACCGTCAAGCATTTCGAATTTCTTTACGAACAAACTCACATCGAACAATTATTTGTTCTGGCGATCTCAATTTATGCCGCTTCTTCGGAGTTATGATCTTCTTCGCTTTGTTGATGGCTCGAAGTCCTGTCCAGCAAAGTTTGTTACAGATTCTTCTGCAAATTATGTTCTTAATCCAGAGTATGAACAATGGCAAAAGCAAGATCAGTTGCTACTGAGCTGGATTCTTTCCTCACTCTCCGAAGAGACTTACAGTCAAGTTCTTGATTTGCAGACATCTCTAGAGGTCTGGTCTCAATTGGAAAACTCTTTTGCTTCACAATCAAGAGCTCGTGTTAGCAATCTTAGGCAATAACTTCAATTTCACAAGAAAGGTACAGATTCCATTTTACTGTACTTCAATAAGGCAAAACGGATCGCTCGTCAACTCGCACAGGCCTCTAAACCTATTGATGACGATGATCTTAGAATGTTTGTTCTTACCGATCTTCCTCTTGAATACGGTCCATTTAAGGCTTCTTTATCTACTCGAATGGAGTCTATTTCATCAAATGATCTTCTCAGCCTCTTATTGACTGAAGAAATGCGTCTGTATCAAGAAACTCAATCAGAGTTACTCACTGCTGGTGCTCATTTTACACAGCAATCTAAATCTGGTAATTCTTTCTATAATCAACACTCTTCTTTCCATAATCAACAATCTGGCAATTCCTCTTATGGACGAGGTTTTCGTGGCCGAAATTCTTTTCGAGGTCAAGGTTCTTACAGAGGAAGAGGAAGAAGCTCCAATACTCAGATGCATCCTAATCCTCCGATGAATTCTAATCCTCCGATGAATTCTAATCCTCCGATGAATCCTAATTCTCAATCTTTACCTACATCTTCATCACCTTTGTCATTCTGTCAGATCTGTGGTCGTACCAATCATACTGCTTTTGATTGTTATTATCGCTTCAACTGAAATCAAATGCCTCTACAGAATCACAATTTTCAGATCTACAACACAACTTTTTCTGAATCAAAGGCAGTTTGTTCTACACCTGAAGTTCATAATAGCTATCTTGAAGGTGCGATGACAAATGCAAGCTGGTACGCAGATTCTGGTGATACTCATCATATAACTTTTGATCTATCGAACATGCAACTCAGTTCTGACTATAAAGGCAAAGGAAAAATAACTATTGGCAATGGTTCAGGTTTGCAAATTAATCATCTTGGATCTTCTAATCTTGTTTCCAACTCTTCTAATTTTGTTTTGCAAAACATTCTTCATGTTCCTGATATTGCTAGGAATTTATTATCTGTCAAACAATTTACAAAAGATAATCATTATTATTTTGAATTCTTTCCTACTCATTTTTGTGTGAAGGATCTTTCTACGAAGAAGGTTCTTCTTCAGGGACCAAGTAAGGATGGTCTCTACCAACTTCAGTTGCATCCTACTCAACCTTGTACTCAACCTACACTCTCTGCTCAGTCTTCTCAACCCTGTTTTTGCTTACAACAGTACAATAGATTGGCATGGAAGATTGGGCCATCCAGCCTTCTGGACTCTTCAACATATTTTCAAGACCAATCAGCTCTCTTCTGCTACTATCTTTCCTTATGTTTGTGATTCATGTCAAATGGCTAAAAGCCATTCTTTACCATTCTCTCCTTCTCTTTCCCATGTAAAAAGACCTTTAGAAATTGTTCATTCTGATGTATGGGGAATTTCTCCTCTCTCTTCTATTAATGGACATCATTACTATGTTAGCTTTCTTGACACTTACAGTAGATTCACTTGGATATTTCCTATTGCTAGAAAATCTGATGTTCTTCCTACTTTTATAACTTTTAAAGCCCATGTTGAGAATATTCTAAATTGTAAAATTCAATTTTTACAATCTGATTGGGGAGGAGAATTTCGGAGTGTTTCTACATATCTTCAATCTTGTGGTATTGGACATAGAGTGTCTTGTCCTCATGAACATGAACAGAATGGAATGATTGAAAGAAAACATAGACATATTGTTGAAACTGGTTTGGCCTTGCTGGCTCATGCTAATGTTCCACTTCATTTCTGGAATTATGCCTTTGAGACAGCTGTTTACCTCATTAATAGGCTTCCTACACCTGTCCTAGCAAATAAAACTCCTATTGAACAGTTGTTTGCTGTTCAACCAGACTATAACTTTTTAAAACTTTTTGGTTGTGCTTGTTATCCCTGCTTAAGACCTTATAATAAACACAAATTAGATTTCAGATCTTCTTGTCATGTTTTTATAGGATATAGTTCAATGCACAAGGGATATAGATGTTTGAATCCTACTACAAACCGTGTAATTGTTTCAACAAATGTCATTTTTGATGAGACAGTTTTTCCATTTAAAACCTCTATTTCTTCACCATCCAACTCCATCACACCACCTACTACTTTTTCTCCACCACCGCTTTCTATTTTGTCTCCACCAATAACCCATACTAACATTACTTCACCTGTCCATACTGTGCCAGCTACTGAGGTTTTACTTATAGCTTCTACTGATGTTACTTTACCTGCTACTACTCTACCTATATCTTCCCCCTCAAGTTCACAGCAACCTCCTATACAACTTCCTATTAACCATCAGGTACTTCCTATTGTACATCAAGAACCAAATAATGTTCTTTCTACTCATTCTATGGTCACAAGATCTAAAGTAGGGACCAGAAAGCCTAAAATATATACTGCTGCCAAACATCCTATTTCTTCACCTAGTTCTGATGATGACTTGGCACCTACATCTTTTACTACTGCTAATAAGGATGTTAGATGGCGTATGGCAATGTCAGAGGAAATAAATGCCTTGCTTCAGAATGGTACCTGGGTTCTTACTCCATTGAAGAAAGGGATGAACTTGGTTGTAAATGGGTTTATAGAATCAAGAAGAATGCAGATGGTTCAGTAGCCCGGTACAAAGCTAGATTGGTTGCTAAAGGTTACAACCAAATTGAAGGAGTGGATTATCAAGACACCTTCAGTCCAGTAGTAAAGCCAGCATCAATTAGAATCATTCTTTCTCTTGCTATTTGTAAAGGTTGGATTGTGCGGCAGCTTGATATTAAAAATGCTTTTCTCCATGGTCAATTGCAAGAAGAAGTTTATATGGTACAACCTCCTGGTTTTGTGGATAAAGATAGACCATCTTTTGTTTGTCAGCTTCAGAAGTCTCTATATGGGCTTAAGCAGGCCCCAAGAGCCTGGTTTGAGAGGTTAAGTACCTTTTTAATTAGTCAAGGTTTTGGTTCTTCTCATACAGACACCTCCCTCTTTTATAGGTTTACTGGATCTGAATCCACATACATCCTTATCTATGTGGATGATATATTAGTTACAGGAAGTTCTCCAACTACAATTCAACAGGTTATTACGTCTCTTGCTACTGAATTTGCCATTACTGATTTGGGGTCTTTACATTACTTTTTGGGAATTGAGGCTCTGAAGATATCCAGTGGTTTACTTCTTTCTCAAAGATAATACATCTTGAATCTTTTACAGAAGACAAAGATGCATGATGCTAAACCCATCTCTACTCCAATGGATACTAAGATGGAGCTTGAGCAACATAAGGGTGAACCACTTTCAGCTGATGAGATTCATCAATATCGTAGCACCGTTGGTGCTTTGCAATATGCGACAATCACAAGACCTGACATTTCTTTCTCTGTTAACAAAGTATGCCAGTTCATGCAGCAGCCAACTAAGGACTATTGGTCTGCTGTCAAAAGAATATTACGTTATTTGAAGAGCACTATTGAGTTTGGTTTACATATTTGTAAATCTTCTTCCCTTCAATTGCACGCTTATGCTGATCAGGATAATGTTGCTCTAAATGCCTACTCAGATGCAGATTGGGCAGGTTGCCCGGATGATAGAAAGTCTACTGGTGGTATGGCTATCTTCATGGGTCCTAATCTCATTTCTTGGTGTTCTAGGAAACAAAAGACTGTGGCAAGATCAAGTGCTGAAGCTGAGTATAAAGCGTTGGCTGATACTACTTCGGAGTTGTTATGGATTAGGTCTCTTATGGATGAATTACGAATTCCGGAGGGTAAGTGTCCTGTGCTTTGGTGTGATAACCTTGGCGCAACCTATTTGACTGCTAATCCCATATTTCATAGACGAATGAAGCATGTTGAAATCGCCTATCACTTTGTCCGTGACATGGTTTCAAAGAAGAAGCTTGATGTTCGTCACATTTCTACACATGATCAGATTGTTGATCTAATGACAAAGCCATTATCAGCTCCTCGTTTCCTCTTATTACGGAACAAGCTTCGTGTTGCCGATCAGACACTTTGCTTGCGGGGGAGTGTTAAACAATAGATATTTCTAAAGGTTGTTAGGAATCTGTTGTAACAGATTCTGTCCAAAAGTCAAACTATTTGTAAGGGTATTTTTGTATCTTGTTATATTCTGATCTATAAATAGAAGTGTTCTTTGTTTCTCATACTAAGGAGAACAGAGCTTGGTAAACACCATTTGCTCTTTACATGAATAAACAGATCGAAGTAAACAAGATGTGAATCCTAACTCGAGCATAACGACTCCAGAGAGCGCAATCTGAATAATTGATAGGATAAACAGTACCAAGTTTTGTTGTAATTGCAGTAACAGAAGGAGTAAGATGGTTAATAGACAGACCATGAATTTGAATCCAAAAATCTGAATGTGTAAAAAGATATTCCTCCGGAAGTTTATCATCATCACACAGCTCAATCAGTAAAGGAAGTGGATCATCAGGTTCATCATTAACAAGTAGATTCAAGAAACAAGGAGCGAGAAGAAGCCATGGTGAAGAAGAAACATAGAGAAAATTTAACAAAAAGATCGTCAATAAGACGAAGAGAAGTCGTGGGGGCTTCCAACTCAAAACTAATTGGCAATGAGTGGTGTGACCCAGGATCATTATATACTAAGTTTTGCTAGGCTCTCATATCCCATGTGGGACTATTCTCAACACCTTTAACCAAGAAGCACTCTAACATAGATTCTGATGACGACTCCTCTCAACTCAGGGTGGTGGCGGCTGGCCCTTCACAGCCGCAAGGCCGATGTTATTGTTTTCGTGGAATTATCGGGGTCTTGGGAATGACCGACAATTCGATCACTTCGATCATTCCTACGAGCCGTTAGACCCACCGTAGCAGTTCTTTCTGAAATGCGTCTTTCGGCAACTTCTTCTCAATCACAAATTCACTCCTTTGGTTACAATAATTTTCACTTCGTTGGTGCTCATGGTAAAAGTGGGGGTCTATGGATATTATGGTCAGATGATATTAAGGCTGATGTTATTTCAAGTGATTCCAATTTAATCCATTTAAGAATTGATGACCCTCCAATGTTGAGAGTTTGGGATCTGTTATGTGTATATGGTCCACCCCAGGTGGCTGATCATCCTAGATTTTGGCAGCGCGCGGCTTGAATCTTTCTCTTTGAATAATATTCGTCCTTGGGCCTGCATTGGCGAATTTAATGCAATCACATCTCAATCAGATAAGAGAGGAGGATGTCGTGTTACCCCATCTAATTTACAAGCCTTTAAGGAAATGATCAGCAATTGCAATTTATTGGATCTGGGATTTGCAGGACCTGCGTACACCTGGTGTAACAAGTACACTCCACACAAGAATATTTCTGAACGGCTTGATAGAGTGTTAGCAGATCCGGAATGGTGTTTGTTGTATCCTTCTGCCATCTCACTCATTTACCTCTGGTAAATAGTGATCATGCCCCTATCTTGCTTAATACGGCTAATGTAAGGTAAACTACCATTTCGTTTTGAGTCTTATTTATTTTACCATCCTCAATTTATCCCCTTCATTAAGGATAAATGTGCATCAATGGACGATGTTTCACTAGCCGTTTGAGTTCTTTGTCTCATCATATTCGCAGTTGGAGCTCTAAGAACATTGGTCATCTATTTCACAAAATTGTGGATCTCAAATCTAGGCTTGTTGCTCTTCAATGTTGTATCCCTACTGATGCTGCTGTTCAGGAAGAGGAATTACTTCAATATGAAATTAACACTCTTCTAAATATAGAATAAGAATTCTGGTATCAGCGGAATAAATTACATATGGTTCGGGATGTTGATAGGAATACAACTTTTTTCATCTATCTATGCGAAAACATTATCGCAAGAATCAAATTAATTGTATTTGCTTACCTGATGGAACTTGGACCAGCAATCTTTTTGTTATTGCATTTTGCTTTGTTTCTCATTTTAAGAATGCTTTTGCTAATGATGCTGTTATAAATCTGGTTCCTACTGATTTCTTGCATAATTCCTACTCACTTTCTGATCTAGATAATTTAGCATTCATGAGTAAGGTTCCAGATAAAGATAAAAATTTTCAAACACTCACTTCGATGGGTTCTCTTAAATCTCCTGGACCGGATGGTTATCCAGTCTTTTTCTATAAGAAGTTTTGGAGTATCCTTGGGGATGATGTTACGAATTTGATCCAAAATATTTTTCGAACATCTCATCTTCCTCCTGATTTAAATCATACCCATATTTTGTTAATTCCAAAAACCTCTAGTCCATCTAGGCCTATTGACTATAGACCCATATCTCTTTGCAATGTGTTGTATAAATTGGTGACTAAAATTATTGCCTCACGACTCAAAGATTTTCTGACTAATATTGTTTCATAGAACCAAAATGCCTTCGTTTCTAATCGACAAATTACTGACAATTTGATTATAGCACAAGAAATCTTTCATTCTATGAAACGTTCTACTGCTAGTCAGGGATCTTTTGCGTTAAAAATTGATATGGCTAAGGCATATGATCGAATGGATTGGTCTTTTCTTAGTACAGTTCTTCATGGTTTTGGCATCAATGGAATTTCACATGACCTGATTATGAATTGTGTACGTGAACCTTCTTTCTCTATTCTCATAAATGGGAGACCAAAAGGTAGGTTTGTTAGTGAACGTAGTTTGAGGCAAGGGTGTCCATTATCACCACTCCTTTTCATTTTATGTACTCAAGGTTTAACTTGGCTCATTGACCAAAGAATGGCTAATGGTATGTATCGTGGCCTTAAGGTTAATCGGTATGCTCCTCAAATTTCTCATCTAATGTTCGCTGATGATTTATTTCTATTTGGTGAGGCTACTGATATTAATATTAATGCTCTTAAATCTATCTTGCAGGATTACAATTCTTGGTCAGGTCAACGCGCTAATTTTGCTAAATCTTCAATCTTCTTTAGTAAGGCTGTTTCCTATCATCGTCAACAATCCATTGCCAATGGCCTAGGTGTTCAAATCATGAAGCCAGATGATAAGTACCTCGGATTTCAACTTCATCAACCTCACTCGGGGATTTCTTCTCACAAATTCTTAACAGATAGATTGAAGTTGAAACTTTCTAGTTGGAAAAGGAATACACTTTCCCACGCTGGTAGGACCATGTTGATCCTCTCTAGTCTTGCTTCATCTTCTGTATATTTTATGTCCACCCATCTACTTCCTAAAACTGTCACTCAACAACTCACCGGAGTACAATGTGATTTCTAGTGGGGTCATAACTCTAATGAGAGAAAATTGCACTTTCTTAAATGCGATAAATTTTGTGTTCCTAAGGATAGAGGTGGAATTGGGGTTAGATTTGTTGAACTTGTTAATAGGTCTTTGATTGCTAGACTGGTTTGGAGGTTTTTACAAGAACCTCATTCTTTGTGGGCTGAATTACTTAAAATCCAAGTACATGCTGACTGGGAATTTTTAGTCATGTAAAGTCACCTCTTATGCTTCCATTACTTGGAAAGCTATGATATCTGTTCGTGACCAACTTGCATCACATACTAAGCTTGTTGGGTAATTGGTGATGGTACTAAAATTAACATTTGGGATGACCCATGGATCCCAACTGTTCCTGGCTTTAGGCCAATTCGATCATCTACTGCCTCTTTCAATGTCACGTGGGTGGTTTGTCATCTTTTTTATGCAGGTACAAAGAGTTGGAATGTTCCACTCTTAACTGATCTGTTTCATCGATCCTTTTGAGGTAAATAAAATCCTTAAGATTTCAGTTCCTCAAACGGAACAATATTGTGATAAACTTATTTGGTTAAAGACTCCTACAGGTTCGTTCTCTACGAAATCTTTCTATAGAACTATTGCTGATGATATCCCTTCTTCATCTTCAAGTATTAACTCTATTGATTTTCCGTAGACAATACTTCGGAAATTTCCAGGTTAAATTATTATATTTGCTTGGAGACTGCTTCATGGTACTTTAGAGGTTCGTCAGTTAGCTAAATTTGTGGAAGGAGTTGTGGTTGAATGTCCTCAATGCAATAATCATATCTAAAGCATAAATAATTTATTCATTCACTGTGATGTTACCCGCAGTATCCTTTTCATATCGCCTCGCTCTTGCGTTTCGTTTTGATGATCCCAATCTCACTATTCGTGATTTATTATTTTGTGGATCAATAAACCTGATGCATTTGAAAGCTTTCGTTTTGGTTTATGCCTCTTATGGCATATTTGGAAGGCACGCAATAATCTTGTTTTCAACAAAAAAAAAAAAAAAAAAAAACCTTTAAATATTCAGTCCATTATTAATTTGGCCATATCCTTACATTCTGTATTTTCTATGCCAATTATAGATGATGTTGCTGACTCAATTCCAATCACAACATGGACTCCCCCAGCTTTCGATGAATTAAAGATTAATGTGGATGGTGCAACGACCATTTCTCATTCCGCTGCCTCGGCTATAGCTCGTGACCATCATGGTACATTTCAAGGCTGTGGAACTAGGTGTACTCATCCTTGTTTAGTAGAGGAAAGTGAAGCAAATGGTTTCGTATTGGGTGTGGATTTAGCCAAACGCCTACACATTCGTCGCTGCATTATTGAAGGTGACTCCTCGAATATAGTTCTGTACATCAACGGTCCAGAAGGCAAAATTCCTTGGCGTATCCGTTCTATTTTTCTGGATATTCGCGATTCGATTCAGCACTTTGATTCGTTGCGATTTCATCATGTTCGTCGTACTTGTAACCATGTTGCCCATAACTTGGCTAAAAATGCTCTTTTGTTTAAAGTTTCAGGTGGTCTTATCTTTGTCCACCTGATTGCATTGTAAACTCTATTACAGCTGATGCTTCATCAGTATCTTGAATGAATTGGGCTACCCAACGTTTTAAAAACCGGACCAGTAATCGAACCGGAGAAGCTAGTGGGTTGGGTCAATCAGTGGGCTGACCAGTGGGTTAAGTCTAAACTATTAATACAATAACAACAATAAAAACATATTGTTTTATGCAGCACAGTTGGTAAAATGTCTTTTTGAAGTTACTTATGGGTCTCGTGTTCGAAACTCAACAGAGGTTTGTCACTTGAGGGTCCTGGTTCAAAACCCAGCAAGCTCATTTTTGCAAAATATAAAAAATTATAACACTTTAACTTAAAAAAAATCGGATTAAAAATTGACTGGGTCACCTGGTTCACCGGTTCAACCGGCCGGGTCGACCGGTTCACATTAAAAAAGATGGTTATTGAAAAAATTACTGGGTCAATGTTGACCCAAATCTGAAATTTGACTGGGTCACCGGTTGAACCGGCCGGTCCGGTCCTGTTTTTAAAACACTGGTGCTACCTTTCCTATAAAAAAAAAATGTCCCTTTGACAAAGAGACTAATAAGACTGATTTCCAAATCTTGTGAGGTCAACATGGATACGATCCAAGGCCTAATTTTTAGGTGAGTATGTTCTTCTCACCATTTAGATCATCTTCACAAAACATCCGCTCATTTTAAAACTTCTATTTATATCAAAAGTCGATTAGAAATTAACGATGAAGAAATCAGCTCTCTTTGAATGAATGTTCGTTGGTTTTTAATCAACTTTCAATAGAGTTAGAAGTTTTAAAATGAAATAATTTTCTAAGAGGATGATCTACATGGTGAAGGGAACATACTCATCAAAAACAGCATTTGAATCTTATATAATTTTTATATATAAAAAGAAAACTTTTCTAAAATCTACCCCGGGCTATAGCCCGGGGTAGCCCTCTCATAGGTCGGTGGTAGCCCTCTCAAAAGTCCGCACTGACTCCGCAGCAGATTCCAAACTTCCTTGCTCCTTGGTGAAAGTGGGGAATGATCTCATCCCTCAGGCAGTTCTTGTAAAGAACCCAAAATAGCTAAATTGAGATTTAATTCACCCCAAAATTAATTTCAAATTTTATAAGAGAAATCACAGTGAAGCATAACCTTCAAAACAGGAAGCCGCTGAGAATTCCTTAGAATTTTTATTCGTTTCCACCATATTTCATCTTCCAAATCATTGTCCAACACAAAGTATCCAACTAAACTCGTGTTGGGATTATGCCCTAAAAACAATTACATTGACAAGTTTATTATGTTTCATGCAAATTAATAATTATGAGTTTAGGTAGATGAATCATTTACATGCAAGGGTGCATCTGTGCATGTGTTATCATCCTTTGGAAATCCCGGTGTGTTTTCAAGTCAGAATGCATGAAATTAACTGCTAAAAGCATGGTCATATTTGCTCTGATTCTGCTCACTGGACTGGGGACCAACAACAGCCAGCAGTACAAAGGATGTTTCATCCCATTTCACATCAGTAAGACGACAACAATATCATCTTCTACAATGTGCAACAAAAAAATGTTGGCACAGTGAGAGACCCAACAGTGACGAGCTACTTCAGTATATATATAAAACACAGAAAAAAAAACTAATCTTCCCATTGCCTTGCTGCTTAGAGGTTTAGCAGTTCAGTCTCCATTCCGAAACAAGACACCAGAGTTGGTCACACAATAGAACCCAGTTTAAGATTTTTCAATAGCATGCATCTTCTTCGATGCAACACCTGATTCCCTCTCTCTCTCACTCTCTCTCTCTCTCTCTCCTTTAAATAAAGTAGCCGCAAAGAAGCCCTTTTCAGATTGTTTTAGCTTGGTTCAGGGGGGACCAATTTCAAGCTGCGCATCCACTCGCAGAAGCTAGGGTCATCAAAATGAATGAAACTGCTCTTCAGCTTGGCCCTCTGGTCTGCTGTTAAAGCTCGAAGCTGTGGGAATCTTGCCTCCTGCAACAGTGAAGTTTACATGAATCCCCAATCTCCAAAGGTGAAGTTGATGCATCACCACAATTAGCGTAAATGAATTCACAGCAATATCAAAGCATGATGTAACCAGTTCTTGTGAATTTTGAGGGATTGGTCTTCTGGATAGGAAGAAATAAGGAAGAGATACAATAGTACAATACCTGCTCATAAGGAGGATCCTTGTGTGCTGGTATTAGACGAGAAACAAAATATCGAGCTTGAGAACTACCCTCCTGTAACACATCCAAACTCGCTAGGAAAAGATACCTTTGTCTTCATTGCTCAATAACAAATGAAAGGATTATAATTGCATAAAAACAAAGAATTGATTAAACATGTAAGAACAAGTAGTGAAAGAGAACAAACTTTGAATGCAAGGATCCGAGGAGCAGGAAACCGAAATTCAGAGAGCTCCTCTGCCAAGGTTCTGCAAGCTGCTAAAGCCGCTGCACTTCTACCTTCCTGAGCTGCAAGTTCAGCACCCTGAATACCACATACAGGTGGGGATGTGAAAATGAAGTTGAGAAATATCAAAACTGTCGAAGTCACATGCAAGTATGCAACACAAAAAAAATTAGATTACACAATTATATCGCATAAAGATCTCAATTCTACAGTTTTCTTGTATTTATCCTACAAGGAGCTGACATCACAAGACTAAAATGCAGTTTAGGATAAGATTCAAAGTTTTCTCTCTGATTTCACAAAGCTCTTTGGTGGCTCTGCCCTGCAGACTGAAAGTTAGAAGCACAAGCTAGAATATGATAGATTGCCAAACATCCTGCGCAATACCGACTAGAAGAATGGCAGTGTCCAATAGCCTTAAGGAGATGTTCCTGTGACCACTTTTCTGCAGCAACATGTGCACAAAGGTACCTTATGGCACGGCACCTACCTTAACCATGATTGTACTGTAAGGAATTCTGCCACGGTGTGATCATTAAGAAGAGATTTCTCCTTTTTCTTTTTCCTTCCTTTTACTTTTACCAACTTTAAAGAAGTAACTTGATGCTCCCTCTTTAGGATTTATCCACCATTTGGTTGAAGATCAGTCTAAAACAGCAAGTCCTATGGTGCTAAACACCTAAATTTTCATTTTAATCTGTCCGGACGCCACCTGTTATCTAGTGAATTCTCCACCACGAAACATCTCTCCTGTAATATGGTTTTGCAAGAGCCTCAGGTGCCTCATCTATCCCTGAGTCTTCTCCATCCCTTGGCATCTTTCTTTCTTCATCATGCACTCCTGCCTTCTGGGCATTATAGTGGAATTATTTGCTATAAGATAAACTTAATAAGAAGTTTCCATTGGGAACCAAATCCAAAAAAGAGAGAATCTAATATATGTATCATTGACACCACTTTCATGCATTGTCATTTACATATATTCATAATGCAGAATAAACGTGCCTCCACTAGTAGGTCTAATAAAGCAGCATTCTACTGCATACCAGGAAAATCAAACACGCAGAATTCATCAAGCAGCTTAACAAGCTGAACCAATAATACCTCACCATTATTTCAAATCTACTAGAAAATAAAATAATAAAAAGTTCTGAAAGACATAATCTGATAAAGATTGTGTTATCAATGTCATTACTGCACATTTTTAGAGAAAATGGTCATGAAAGCAGAAACCATTACGAAAACTGATAAGCAGCCAAAAAGAATTACGGAACAAACGTTCCATTGCTAAACAGTGAGTTACATTCTGGATACGTACCAACCATATGAAGACATCTGTGCCATGGTCAAGCACGACTGCTGCATCAGACTGCATAGCAAGGTCATATGCAGGTAGTTCCTCAAAAGTGCCTCCATCCCGATGCATTAGACAGCGAGGTGCCACCATACGAAGGGACAAATCAAAAGATGCATTTAGAAACAAATTCCGCAAGACAGATCTCTCATCTTCATGACCAACAATACCCCCCAGAAGTGGGCCCCTTCTAAGATGGAATAAGCTTTCTGGTAGTGAGGAAAGCTCCTTGGGGAACCAATGAAGTTTAGATTTGGGCGCTAGGGATCCATATTTCAAAGCAATATCTTTTACTCTTTCATCTATCATACCCCGCATATCAACTGCATCTGATGATGTTTTAGCTTGTAACAAAGTCCTCTTGGCAATAAGAACTGCAGACACTTCTTCTTGAACGCTCTCAAGGTATGCTGAAATACTATCAACTGTGGGCAGTCTGGCAGTAATCACTCTTGAGATGTCAGCTTGATAGATGTTTGAATACCGAACTACAAACTGGAAGAAAACACAATCGCTCTTTATGTCCCTTTTGGTTTCCATTGAAAGAGCGAAGCTCTGCGTTTCTTCAACACTTAGCATTTGGATACAGATAGAAGTGTCACTTTTGAAGGTTTCATGAGTATCTAAATGTGCCTCTTCACCAGGCCCAATAATTTGAGTTACGAGAATATCATCAGAACAGCGTATCTCCAACAACCCATGGGATCCTGCTGCCCGCATAGATGCTCTTTGCAAATTAACACCAAAGGCCTCACCAAAATCATCATGAAGAACCAAAACTCCCCCAGAGGCTTTTGCGAGTGGTTGCAATATAGGAACTCTTACAGGACATTGGCCTGCACATAAAACATCAACCACTGTGTCATGATGATGAGCCAGGTGACCCAGATCTTCCATCCACTTCAATGCTGTTTTCTCCATGTGAGGATAATTGGGGTGGCTGAAAGAATGAGGGACTGATCCAGGGCCATAAGTGTTGGGCCCACCGGCACATATAATAATTCTGCAATTGCCTCCTGACCTTTTAACTATTCTCCGAGACATTTCTGCTGATGGACCTTGAATTAAAGCTAGAGCAACTTCAACTGCCGTACCCAGGCATCGATCTCTTGATGCTTCAGGCAACTTCAGTTTGTATGGCCTCATAGATGAGAAGATGGAGTGTGCAACAGGTAGTGAAGCATGAATGGAAGACAAGTATATACCAGTCCCATAAATCAAAGCTTTCAATGATTCCTGAGTTGGTGATTTGTCACCCGGAAGTACATCTGCTGATGCCATAGACCCCTCAGAAAAGTCATAAACTGACACCGTCCTCCCATATGATATGATTCCTAGCCTCGTAGTTTGGGGGAGGGAATCAACAAAAGCATGCAAAGAGCTCTGCAAATGCTGGAGGTGTGCTTCGTCTAAGCATTCATCTATGAGAAGAAAAATGGGTGCGGACATTCTTGAATCTGAGACTGGAATATACCCAGGTCTTTTGTTCCCAGTCTGGACATAATCAACCAGTGGGGAGGACAGTTCTGGCCAGTTACGAAGGTCTTCCTTGGTAGGAGCTATGTATTCACCTTCACTTCCATTCAGTTTCCAGCAAATTACGCACTGCCACTGCCCTGAGCCAATCAAAATCTTGCAATACATATTTGCATAAGCTCCGCAGTTCTGGCATCGGTGTGGATCGCGTTGTACTACTTGAGGACTTGGGGATATATCCCTCCCTGGAGAAACCAATGCCCCAAATCCCAAACTCGGGACGTTTGCTGGCTTTTTATGTTTCAATACCTGTAAAGCGAAAAGAAAACTTCATTCAAGTAATTGCAGGCAACAACAAACCACAATATCCTTGAACTGCCAACATACATAATTAAAAATAAGTAAATCATAATGGAAGAAGCTCTAACTTATGCATGCAATGCAGAAAAAGGACCACTGTCGAAACTTAATTAAGAAAAACACACAAAAAAGAGGGTAAAAATGGTTGAATACCTTGTGAGCAGAGAATAGAACATATGGTGATTCTCCAACATGCATAGACTCCTCTGTGCCATCAGAGACTTGTGGCTGCAACTCAACTGACCCATTCGAATAATGGGGAGAAGAAGACGTAGGCAAAGATGAACCCAAAGAAAAAGCAACTGGCTGAGGGGAAGCAGGAGAAGTCCGGAAAGGCACAGCTGCGGGCCGAAGTGGCAAGGAGAAAACAGGGGGAGCGGGAGGAGTACTAAACTGAGGAGCTGAATTTCCACTATTCACTCCATTCGCTGGAGACAGCAAAACAGGGGTTTGGGTTGAGGTTGAGGAAAGCTGGTCTTGCGGTGATCTTTGTGGTGAAAATCTTGGTGGAACAGAAGAGAAGGCAAGGGGGGTTGGTCTTTTCTCGGGGAGAGGCGTTGGTGTGTTTGGATGCGGTGGGGAAACAGTAACTGTATAACCAGGAGGAGGAGGTGGTGGTGGAGTAGCCATCTATATGAGAAACAAAACTATTTCAAAACTCAATAACCTGTCAAACAAACACTAGAATCAAAACTTCATTTGGATAAGCAGACGTAAGATAAATATTATGAATTTTAAGTGAAAGAAAATAAGGTTCTTCTTATGTAACTGTCAACCAACGGTTAAAAGAAACAATCTCAATACTCCAACACCTAATTTACCCATCACATCAAAACAACTCAACCATTTGATTATGCATATATTAAATAAAAACAGTAAGAAAATTCTGACTAGCTAAAACTCTACTACAAGCTAAACCCTAAATCAAGCGCCTCCCCCGAACAAAAGGGGGAGTCTTTGAGTCTTTAATTGAAGTCCAGTTCCAGATAACCAAAGTAGACGTAAGAAATCAAGCAAGAATCCAAAAAGTTGTGAAATTTCAATTTCCCGGATCAAACTCAGAAAAAAATTCGAACTGGGTCTTATTAAAAATCCAATTCACATAAAAGGTTTAGCTGTAACAAGATCCATGCTTTCTACATAAATAGGGTTTTAATTTAAAATGGGTCTTTCTAGCAGTCCCTGCGGGCTTAAAAATGGAATTCGATCTAAACCCAATACAGAATTTAGAGACTTGGGTCGATTGTTAATCAAGAAAGAAAGAAGATCTAGGGTTTTACAAAATCCTGATCTGAGCTAAATTTGATGAAGCGCGTATCATAATCGACTGTGTTAATGAAGGAATTTAAACAAGACTGTTTTAGATCGCCTACCTGGGGGGGAAATCTCATCAGATAATAGATTCAATTTGAATTTCCTTCTTCTTTAACAGCTCTTTTTTTCCCATCTAGAGTTCTTGAGATAGAAGGGAAACGAGCAGAAATTTGCCTAAAAATAAACCACCCAAGAAATGGAAGCCTTCAATTTCATTCCTTAATAATTTAAGAGTATTTTGGACTTACCCCCCATTATTAAATTGCAAATGCACATACCCCCCAATTGTTTCCGGAATGCACAGACCCCCCGTTTTAAACGCGACCGTCATCTCTCCTTTTGAAAAGTTCACGTGCTCGTCACGTGATGTTGACGAAATGTCACTTATGCCCTAAGTCTTAACTCAACTACACTTGTGTGGGTTAACCTAGACACGTGTCATCATCATTTGTGATGTACGTGGACGGTTCTGATTTTGTTAAACCCATTTTACTAACCNAAGTCCAAAATACTCATAACTGTTACTTCTCTGTAGATCCCCCCTCGTGAGTTGCCTAAGCACAGATGGACTCTTTTGATGGACTTCCAAAATGGGCTTTTCTAGATGGTCTTAAATCCCAAAATATAACAAACATCTTCAACTTGAACTTTGACAAGTTGGTTTGTGGGTTTACCCCCATTTTTTTTAGTCCTCTTATAGGCGCCCCTCAAAATCTTATTGGCAGGCCTCGATTATAGGCACCTCGAATTTGCATTTATTGTTGTTGGCAGCCACAGTCTTGTTGGCACCTCCAATTCGGTCAAATGAGGTTGACGGTTGGAGAAACCTTCTAAAACACAAAAACCCATTCGACTATCTCTTTCTAAAGGTTTAGAGCGAGAAGTAAAAACAAAAAATAAGAAGATAAAGGAGAACAAAAGAGAGGGAGACGAGGTTGCAGGAGACCACCTTTCTCCTGTCACATCCATTCAAAAGCTTAGGTATATTATGTTTCTTTAATTTTTTAGATTTTCGTGAAACAGTAATTCTATGATATAGATTTATGAACCTATTCATGCAGAACACTTCTATTGACATTTTTATTCCTTAAAAACCCTAATTGTTTTGAGTTACATTTGAATTTTTTGTTATTTATTCATATGTATCAAAGTCGACTTTTTACTATCGATTTTGCTTTATTGTTTTGGATGTGGGACACTGATTCAAGACTCTGTTTTTGACAAGTAACCACCAATTTTGAATTTCGACAGTTTGATGCCAAATTGGACTACATAAATTGGCAGTCCAGTGCCGGATTGGACTACAGAAATCAGCAGTTAGGTGCCGGATTAATCTTCTAAAATTTTTTTGAAAATTTTCAACTCACCAGCTCCTTGTCGGATTATGTTTAAGTACTCGGCGTCGTGTTGCCATTTTTCTATAAGAAAAATAGACTTCCAATAAGAACTACCACTACTAATTATGGAGTCAAACTAAATTGGCCAACTCCGAATTTTCAATCTAACTAGGCCTGCCAATAACATTTTGACGAGTGCCTTTAAAACTTTTTTTTTTTTTTATTTCTCTTCCAAGTTCCAACTGTGGATAAAAATCTGGTTCAAGAGCTTCTAATTTATACCTTAACAAGCTCTTTAACATCGTGCTCAGCACAGGGTTTTTTTTTCATACTTGAGTAAAGTTTTTACGTTGTAATATTATATAAGAATTAATTTTTATTTTATTTTATTTTAAATTAAAACTTAGTTTTTTTAGAGAAAATTAAAATAATTATTATAAAAAAATTGAGTGAACATTTTGGAACTCTAATTGAGTTTGGATTGTTGATCATCTTTACTGCAAATAGATGATATCATGAGTATCAAAAGACCCAATTCTTATTAAATCATGCTTTTAATAATTCATTAATCAATAGATTTCGTTTTTTTTTTTGTCAACATTAATCAATAGATTTCTTAAAATGAAAGCATCCATGAGCCGCAACTTTGGAAAACTAAATCTAACTTATACCTAAAAATTTAATTGATAAACTATTTGTGTTTTTCTTCTAACTTCTATAAAAAGGATGGGTTTTTTTAACTCTCGCAGGGGATCAAGTTCCTTTTTCCTATAGGTTCTTTTAGTTTTGATCTTTGGTTCTAGGAATGTGCTACACCAACTGTTGGTGTCAATAATGTCGACACCAAAAAAAAAGATTAAATTTTTCATAATTTTAAAATTTAATATGAGAAGTCATGAACTCTTAGCCTCAATGTTTTTTTTTTCGAGGAAAAAGGGTAAAGTTTATTGATTAATAAAAAATGAATTAAAAAAAACCTTAGGCACCAAGGAGGTACCCAAGAATACACCAAGGGTTATTATTGGTTTTAGCTTTCAAGGTAGAGTGTCAATATAAAATGTTTATTGTAGGCAACAAAAAACTATTGAATTGATCTCCATAAAATAAAAAATAAAAATTAATTAAGCATATAAAATTAAATCTGACATACAAAAAAGTTGAAGTGAGAAACTATTTGTATTTGTCTTCTATATAAAATTGCGGGTTTCTCTAACAAAATAAAACAAAGGCATCAACAAAACATTCCTTATTTAATAGACAAACTGTTACGAGTTCACCAAATTAATTCTATAGAGAAAAAAACTTTAGATCAGTAAAACCTAGATCAACAAAAAAAAGATTAGAAGGAAGAAAGGAGAAGAGAAAAACTTACAGAGGTGGTCGATCCAACTCGTTGGAGTGGAGGTCGATGGTGGAGTCGTTGTTTCTCCGATGATGAGGAAGGTGGAGTCGTCATTTTCAAATGAGAATTCCCTTAAAAATATATATATATATAAATGAGAATAAGAAGAGAGAAAGTTGTTTTGCCAAAAAACAGAGAATCAAAACAAACCCAAAAACATCAAAAATGAAAAACATATCATTTTAGATATGAGAAAACAAAATTTATAGTTCCGATTTACAGAGGGGAAGAGAGAAAGAGAGAGCGAGAGAGGAGAGATTTGAGATGTGGAAATCGGACATAATCTTCCATGAACCTACACCCAAACATAGTGAATTTAGAGATTTTTTGATCGAGAAAGAGAGATAACGATGATAATGGAATGAGCTTTTGAGAGAGGCGATAGGTCATCCACAACTATGGTAAGCTAAAATTCAGCTATAACGGAGCAGTTGCACATTTGAGGACACATTGAGATTTTTTAAAAATAAAAAATAAAAAATTTAATGCCATTTGGTGTCCTTTGGGCTCGCATAGTTTTAAATCTAAAATAAACCAACTAATACTAGGCGATGTCTCCTTGGACCGCCTGGTATAAAAGGAAAATTTTTTTAAAAAAACTTTTATGAAAATTTTTGTTGTATAATTTTAAAGTACGTGGTTTATGTCTACATAGTGTAGGTCCACATGGTTATGATCTAAGAGTTGATTTTTGAGGAGGATATTCACCTCAATATTTAGATCATTCCTACAAATAACCAGTCCATTCTAAAATTCCTATCACCATAAAAAAAATTTAATTGAAATCAACGGTTTCTTATTGAATAGTGATAATCTTTTTACCGTTTATTTAAAATTAACGTTTTATACAGTATAAAATAGGGCTGCACATGGTGCGGTTTAAAATCCGGTCTGAACTGGTCCGAACCGAAAAAAATACCGATAAACCGTAAAACCAAAAAATCCAAAACCCGAAAAACTGAAAAACCGCAAAAACCGATATTTATGGTCTGGTTTTGGTTTCATGTTTTTAAAAAACCAAAAAAATCGAAACCGGACAAAAAACACAGAACTGAAAGACCAAACTAAAAAAATTAAAAAAAAAATCTGCACATATACCTATATAGTATACACATGGATTATTATATATAAATATGCATGTTAACTTATAAAAATCTGAATTAAGGAGCATGGTTCTTAATATAATCACAATTTCATAAGTCAATATATCTATGTCAATTTGTATCCTATATGAGGCAATACATATGTGTGATGTACGTTCTCAAATTTATATATATTTATTAATTTATTTATGATATATTTATTATTTTATAAAATTATTATTTTTATTGCGAAAAAATTTAATTGTGGATATACCATGATTACAATTGCCACTATGTTGCTATGAAAAATATGTTGGGATTCATATAGAGATATCTAAGATATGAAGATGAACTCTTCACAGACTTCACCATGTATCTTCATAATAAAAATAAATAAATCATATTCGGGGATGAGCTATCTTGCATGTTGATGGGGAATGTGCTCCACCAAGAAAAATTTAAACTCTAACATCTAATACTTATGAGGAAATTGAGTTAAGATTCTAGTATATTGTACCTTAGTTTTTGTAAAATTAGAATTTGACTAACTCATTTCTTAACACATACCCCACGAGCTTTTAGGCACACCAAAAAAATTTGTTGTGCATTGTGGTTTTCTCCTTAAAAAAATTTATGACTTCGTCCCTAATCATATCTTACCAAAATTTTTAACTCTATCAAAATTTAATTTAAAAGTAATAATTAAAATGGATGGCCTATAAATTACCTTATAATTATTTTTGATTGATATGATTTTTGGTAAGGATGATCTTCTCATATTAAATTTAATAATTTTCACAAAAAAGAGAGAGAATTAATAATTATTAAGATGGTTGAACACTTGGACATTTTTTTTTCATGTTTTAAATTTAAATAAATATTTAGTTATTATCATTTTTTTATTTTTTAAGTTTGAACGAACTTTAATTTTTTATAATGCAAGTGCTCTAATTATGTCATGTTTTAGTTTAAGTTTAAATGATCAATTGATAAATGTCATATGTTGATTTTTTTAATCTAGTTAAACTTTAGTTTTGACTGATTTGTCCGTTAAAAAAACCGAAAACCCCTAAAAAACCAAAATTTAGAAAAACAGAAAAACTCAAAAAATCCAAAAAACCGATGGTGTGGTTTTGGTTCTAAAAAAAAAACCATCATGGTTTGGTATAATTTTGGTCTTCCTAAATTAATTAATGGTTTGGCTATGGGTTTGACAAAAAACCCAACCAAACCGAACCGTGTGCAGCCCTAGTATAAAAGCTTAAAAAAAGTCTAGTTTTTTCTAAAGATGTTCTAAATGGCGATATGAACATTTTATCAAAAAATCAACTCTTAGATCAACTCTATGTAGGACCCGTACTATTTAGATATAAACCACATACTATAAAACTATACAACAAAAAGTTTAAGTTTTTAAATAAAATTAAAAATAATTAAAAAAGTGTGGGGTGAGCAGCCTGCACACCGCTTGGTACTAGGCGCTTTCCCCCACATCACCCAACACATTTTAAGAATAAAAAGAAAAGAAAAAAAACATGGGGCGCCTAGCCTAAATACCGCCTGGTGCCAGGCGCCCAACCCCCATGCCGCCCAACGTGAGACTCCCACCATGTGTACCGCCTGGCTATAAATATGCATACCTGGTTTGTAAAAATCTAAATATAGCTTACACTTCTCTCCTATAAGCTAAAATATATAATATTGTTCCTCTGATGTGCAACTTTTTATGCATATTTACCTTAGAAAGTGAACAGATGTGGATGCTCTAAGAGAGAGAAATAATGCTGTTTGGACCGACTATTTTACAAAAGTGGTGCCTGATGCTTATGTGGCAGGGTGGGTCCACTGCCATGTAAGTTGAAAACCCCTTCAAAGCACTTTTGGGAGGAAAAAGTTTTCGGTCCCACCTGCCACATAAGCATCTAGTACCACTTTTGTAAAATGGTCGGTCCAAAAGGAACTATTGTAATATTAAAGGATATACGGGTTTATTTAGAGGGCGTTTGGCGATGATTCTGCTTCAGAAGCGCTTCTTAGAAGTCAAAAATAAGGAGAAGCTTGTATGGTAAACTACTGACTCAATAAGTCAGTATGGCAATGTAGATGACCAGAAGTCAAAATGGAAAATATTAAACTATTATATTTATTTTTATTGATATTATTGTTATTATTGTTATTATTTATTATTTGTTATTATTATTATTTATTATTTATTATTATTATTATCTTTATTATTATTATTACCATCATTATTGTTAATATTATTATCATCGTCATTATTATTATAATTATTTAGATGCATTAATATATAATTTATAATATAATTGAAATTCGAAATGGTGAAAAAAAGGAATTAAAAAAACGAAATGGTAATGTCTGCATTCATAGAAAATACAAAATTAAAATATATAATTTATACTATAATTAAAATCAAAATGGGAAAAAAATTGGAACGGTAATGTCTCCATCTATTAAAATAAAAAAATTAAAACATTATTTGAGTATTAGTATTCCATCCATCAAAATACAAAATTAAAATATTATTTGTAACACCATATTCATCAAGAATACAAAATTAAGATACTGTTTGAGTCACATCTTGCATATGTTAAACCAAAGATATAAAATTTATGGAGGCAAACGGTAATGCAGAGTTATGCTTCGACGAATTCCATTTCGAAAAAATTTCATGTCACGACGTCTTTGAGTTGCATTGGCAGTCACATCGACATATGTTTCACTTTGACAAGGATCATTGCGACTCTCACCAGGAATAACCATGTCATCATTTCTATATTATGTGAACATGTCATCTTCTAAGGCAGGGTTTCTAATAAAATTTTGTAGTGCACATGCAGCTATAACTATATTTCTTTGCTTACGAAGGCTATAAGATGGCATCATCTTCAAAATAGGGAAACGAGCTTTCAATACTCCAAAGCATCTCTCGATCACATTACACAGTGATTAATGGGTATAGTTGAATTGCTCCCTTGCACTGCGAGGTACTCTTCTACTTCCTCTAAAATCATTAAGATGATATCTCTCCCCCTTATATGGAGCCAAAAATCCAAGCATATTAGCATATCCCGAATCAACCAAATAATATTTTCCTGTTAACATAGTAATATAATTAAGTATACACAAGTAAAAAGTAATTAAAATAATAAATTAATGAAAATTCACCTTTTGGAGGATGTGGGAATTTTTTTTCACAATATTGGGCTGAAAGCCCTCCTTTTATACCAGTTTCAAGTAGAGGACAAGCAATTTTTGTTTTATAAGTCTAATCCCTACTTTTTAACGTTTTATAAGGAAAGGAGTTAATTCCTTCTTTTATTTTAAAACTCTAAAATTTTGGTACCTAAACTACCCTTCTCTTTGCTAACCACGTATATTTCTAACTGTTTTTGCTTGTATTGACCGATGACGTGGCAGAGAGAGAAAATAAGTTTTTTTAAAATTAAAAATGCTATAACTTTTAATCTACAAATTAGATATTTGCCAAATTTATATTTTTGGAAAGCATTTTTCAAGATCTTTAAAATGAGACCAGACAACAATACTAATTTAAAAAAAAAAAAAATCTTCGTAATTAGACTATGAAAACCCATAACTGCTTGTATAATAAAAACGGTTATGCAAACTATAGATTGCATAGTAAAAAACGATGCAAATTATAATTTGCATCAGCTATTTTAAGTAGTTTTGAGCATATGCACTTCTCTAAGTCTCTATGCAACCAGATTGAATAAGAAAAAAGCTAAAAAATTACATTTTAGACAATGCAAACTATAGATTGCATAGTAAAAAACGATGCAAATTGTAATTTGCATCAGCTATTTTAAACACTTTTGAGCATCTACACTTCTTTAAGTCTCTATGCAACTAGATTGAATAAGAAAAAAGTTAAAAAAATTACATTTTAAACAATGCAAACTATAATTTGCATAGTAAAAAACGATGCAAATTGTAATTTGCATCAGCTATTTTAAATACTTTTGAGCATCTACACTTCTCTAAGTCTCTATGCAACTAGATTGAATAAGAAAAAAGTTAAAAAACTTACATTTTAAACAATGCAAACTATAATTTGCATAGTAAAAAACGATGCAAATTGTAATTTGCATCAGCTATTTTAAGTAGTTTTGAGCATATGCACTTCTCTAAGTCTCTATGCAACTAGATTGAATAAGAAAAAAGCTAAAAAGTTACATTTTAAACAATGCAAACTATAATTTGCATAGTAAAAAACGAATTTGCATCAGCTATTTTAAATACTTTTGTTTAAAATTATATTTTAAACAATGCAAACTATAATTTGCATTGTTTTTAAGCTTGGTAAATAGGTTTTTTCTGGTTTTTTTTTTTTGAATTTGGTATTCATGTGTGATCTTGTTTTAAAGATCTTGAAAAATGCTTTCCAACGATATAAATTTTGTTCAAATCCGATTTATATTTTGAAAGTTATGGTCATTTTTATGTTAAAATTCATTAATTGGGATTTGCTAACGTGCACTGTCATTATTCAACAGATGGGTTTTTCGTCTTTTTACATCGCGCTAACGTGTGCCGAGGACTGTCCTTACATGAAAAAAAAGCATGTCCTCTACTTCAATTTTTTTTCCCATGCAAGGGCATCCTACTCATTTTCCGATTTTTTTTTGTGGATCAACAATTGTCTCCATCAATATCCTTGAATCATTAATTGTGCCTTCCCAACAAGCTAAAACGTATGTGAAACACGTTTCAAAATTACATGTGCACATCACATTTTGAGTGGGTATAGTCTTCCTACCCCCGATACGGTATTTGTGATTTACCAGCTGGAACAGATGCACTCATATGGTCCCATCAATTGCCCTAGTGCAATCCTAGCAAAACAAGTAGTAGTAATTAGCAATATTGCATCCTAATTGATATCATAATATGTTAGAAAAAAATATATTGTACCTTAAACCAAGGCCAATATTTGTTACGTCTGTTCATTATGTATGGATGGACACTTTCATATTTGGAGGCCAAATAACCTCTTTTGCAAATTCACAGATAGCTTTCAACATCGTCCCAAAGTGACGAGGTATTGTCTCTGGAGAGTGTTAAAATCTATCTGCAATAATTCGGTTACACTTATTATGTCCAATCGTATAAAGAAATATGCAAATCTGCTCTTTCACCCTAACATAACGAGTGTTTCGTAATAGCCCTCGAGTTTTCGGCTGATCACTTAAAACGTATAGTACATCTGCTTGTAAAGGGAATGTATCTAGGCACCGATTTACATTTCCATTGAGTACATTAAGCACATATTCTCTACCTAATAGCGAATCATTCCTATATGGCTACTTTGAAAGGCTATTATAATTCCTTTCTTGTATAATATGCCTTACAGGTGGACCCTTAACCATAATTTTCCGATGTAGCCGTTGTCGCTGTGGTCAGCCGTTTGACTCTTTCAGACATTTTAATGATCATTAAAATAATCCAGGAGTTGTTACGCTCCTCAAGTCTTCGCCTAATCTAGGCAGCATTTAACCTCTTCATTTCTAGAATCATACATGCACCTATCCAAACAAGGCTTTCTAAAAAGAGAAATAGAATAACCTAGATTTCAATAGTTTTCCTATATCATGAGAGTCCCATTCTTGTCATGAGACAGGAAAACATAATGAAAATACGGAATAAATCATTTTTTTTAGGAATACTTCAATGATTTGCTCGTGTAGGCATTACAAGTCCATTTTCGGATCACCTAAAAATATATATTATAATACTATAAATTTTAGTAGTAAAAAATATTTTTTCCTATAAAAACTAACATCCATGTACATGTTGTGATCTCCCATCTAATATTATTCCGGGGAAAGCCGGTAATATAATTCAGGGAAAGCCGGGTAATCGGGGGGAAGCCCGTAATATAATCCGGGGAAAGCCGGTAATAATCATAGCCGAGGGAAAGCCCAGTATAACATATATAGTATATATTCCGGGAGAAAGCCCGTACCTAGGGAATCACCAACACATACCCAACAACTGGGAACCTCCATCCCACACATCATCTTAAAAC
>MVGT01003393.1:41901-97679 GCA_002174775.1 Macleaya cordata
TTTGTTTATTAGATCATGAAATCTATTTAAAATTGTATTTTATGATGGAATAGTGTGGTGATTTGAGATCTAATGCAAGATAAAATGTGGTGAATATGAAAGTGAGATGATTTAATAAAATCAATGGTCAGTAAGCCCTAATGGCTTTCCACGAAAATGTGGTTCCTACGGAAGACGATTCTTAACAATCGTGGTTGGCTCACCGAAACAAGCCTTGACTGGTAAGATTAATTAAAAACATTAATCTGATATTTGTGACAGTTCGTACATAAATAAAAATGTGGCTAAAATGCCCTAGAAAACACAAACAGCAAAGGTTTTGTGAAATTTTAATAACACTGCAGAGTTTTCAGCAACACTTTTAACTGAAAAACGTAGTTTCTGCTGTTGCATATATTTTGTTGCATTTTTAAATGTGTTTCCTCATTCAGACATGTTTGAATCTATTATTTTTGGTTACTTTCCTACTGAGCTTTCTCACCCCGATAATTTTTCCCCCACAGAGTTCGAGGAGGGTGTTGGAGTGTAGATCGTGAATTTGACGATCGTAGAAAGACTTACTTTCTAGCATAATTTATAGGTGTGTTTAATTTGTTTGATTACACTACTTTATGTATTATATCACAGGGATTATGGGATGCTTTAAGTTTTATTTTGGTTTGGAGAATGGTTTTATATGTTGGAATTGTAACTTTTTAAGTTTGGTTTTGAACTCAAAATCTGATAGTACTGTGATGTTTGAATTGTTTCTCTTAATTCTGAGATCGGAATGATGTTCCGTCAGTTAGATTATTTTCATAATAAATCTGTTATTTTCTCCTAAAATTTTTTAATTTTTGGATTATTTATGGTCTGGTTTTAATAGGGTAAAACATCATATCACGTTACTGAATTTCTGTTGTCTGTGCAGATGGACCCTGTTACGGTTGATTTTACAGTATGTTATGTTTTCCAAATTGAAATCCTTTTTTCTGTGATATTTTAGATCTGTTTGTCTATTTTCGTTTAGTTTTGGAACGACTTAAAAATGATTTAAGATGAATTATTTATGTGCAAAATAACAGACCTGATCCAGATTCTAGACAGATTACTATATGTCCAAAATACCTATTAGTTTGCATAAACCTTTTGATTTACTTTAGTCAAACTTAATTAACCATGAATTAACTTTTAACTACTCTTTTGAGTTAATTTTGCTGACCTATTATGGTTGGATTTATAGAATAGATAAAAAGAATTACCAATTTTTGTTCTTACAATGCCTATAATTGCGTATCCTTCTAATACTCTTCTTTTCAAGTTTAATGATTTGAGTTGGATTATAAGATTTGAAAAGTGGGGTGTTACATAAGTGATCAAGCTCTTTTTTTTTGGGTAGTCCTCATTGCCACGAGAATTTTTAGGGTATGATTGTAAGCATTGTTACGTTGAAATTGGCCCGGATCTCATATGAGAACTACATTGTGGTTCACAAAAAAAATTGAGATAGTAAAAAAAAATTAGACATTTACTAATTTTTACTATTAATATATAGGATCCTCATTTTATAAATTCACCTCAGGCCCCCAAATCTTAGAGAAGGCCTTGTATCTTACTCTTATTCTGATTATTAACTTGTCTCTTAAGTCCAAGTCGAGACCAACCGAAAAAATTTATAAATTCAAAGAGATTATTATTTTATCGAGGTTCAACTATATTTTCCACCACTTGATCAAATTCATAGTTCATCAAATCAACCAAACAAAAGGGTTGCATTATGACTATATATTGCTCAGTTTTGGTTAAAACAATAATTAAAATAATAGATACACCGCTAATAATGAATGTGTTAGAAGCACAAAAAAATTTGTCACCAGCTGCGGATCCATGTTAAAAGTCATGATTGGATAAAAGGGGTGGGACTCGGGCGGGTTAGAGGTTTTGGACATGCCATGCCCACACTATACCTCTGTATGCCTAGAATGCCCACAGAACCCACAAAACCCATAAGGGGTCTACCCATGCATGGCTCGTGTGAGTTTCTTGGATTCTTCAGGTTTCTCAGGTTCTTCGGGTTGCCCAAGTTTTAATAAATATAGGTGATTAGATTAGCTTATTAATATAAAAAATAATAATAATAACTAATAAATAACAAATTTAATTAAAAAAAATATCTTTCACAGTTTCAAAAGATAAACAAGCTAACAATCGATATGCTCACGTGATAAATAAATTAAAGATGATTTTATAATCTTTCAAGTTTTATTTATTAAGTAATAAAAATCTTTTTGACTTTATATAAAATGAGACACATGGAAAGTTTTCTTTTTGGGTCTTAATACCTACACCCCATATTAGTAATTTACTATATTTATCTTTTTGTATCATTCAAAATATTTTTTTAAGCCCTATATTATTTCTATGTTAGAAATTAATTAAAATCTTTATATATTTATCTATATATATATATAAGTTTTTAGGGTTGGGCGGGTTATCTGGATTGACAATTATTTATGTCCATTATTTCCCAAATTTAACTTTGGGTTGGCAAAATAATACTCATAGTTGCCCAAATGCCCAACAACCTTTGTCCATACTTACCCAAATATCAAGTTGAATTTGGGTTGGTCGAGTTGACCCAACCTAAGTCCCACCCCTATTGAATAACCCCCTATTAAAATTCTTCAACTTAATATACCTTGACCATACTTGAATTCGCCCCCAACCGTCACCAACATATGAAAAGGTGCTAAATAACAACCACTACGGAAGAAGAAAAAACAACCACCTTACAACGCTACGCAACAATAACTATACCACAGGCAGCTGCTAGCTATTCCCTATTGGTAAATCAAATCCATCTTGAGTACATTGAATTAATAATCATTCAATCTTATCTTTAATCATCATCATCATCATATATATAATAAAATAATCCAGCCCATATAGGTTGAGTGGAATTCCATTCAACCACAACAATTTGAAACTTCTTTTTACAATATAAAAATTTATAAATAAAAAAACGGATCTAACAAGAAAACGAAGCTCCCTCTCTATGTCCTTTTAACCACGTTCTTATTAGTTTTGTTTTTCATTTTTCATTTTTCTTTTTGAAATATCTATTTTCTTTGTGGGTCCCACCAGATTTTTGTCGTTTTGCTTCTCAAAGCTCACTGCTCTCATCTTAAAGACTCAAACTTTGCGGTGCTGTACACGTGAGGGTTGGTTGGTTGGAGCAGATCATGCAGCTAGATGCACGAACCTTTTACTACTAAACAATGGATGATAGGAATTTCATGGTCAAAATCTAAAGTCAAAGTCAAAGACGACCAAAGTAGTCAATTTCAACATTTGAATGAGATTAAGTGATTACTGACCGTTGGATGGGAGTACTGAGAATCTGACGGTTAACCTGTTGCTATTATTTTAGGGTTGCCGACAGGAGCAATAAAGATAGTAAAGTGGGGCTTTCGTAATCATGGTACAAATAGTCCAAGAGCGTTGTTAATTTGGGTGAAACTAGTTGATACATATTTAATGGGGCAGCTTATATAGCCCCTTCTATAGCCACTTATATAACTCTCAGCACGTGGGGTTCACATGTAATACATCTAAGAATTAATTTTTAAAGAGGATGTTCTCCTCGTTATGTATTTCATCATATTCAAAAATCAACTCGTTCTAAAACTTTTAATTCTCTCATATTAGCTCTTAAAAAATTTATAAATTTAAATTTTTATTTGACCGTTAATTTAAAACGGGTAGATTTGTGGTTAGAAGTTGTAGAACAAGCTGACTTCAAGTAATTATATTATCCTCATCATGTAGATCATTCTCTTCAAAAATCAACTCGTTATGTATTTACTCATATTTAAAAATCAACTCGTTCTAAAACTTCTAACTCTCTCGTATTAACTCTTAAAAAATTTGTAAATTTAAATTTTTATTTGACCGTTGATTTAAAACGGGTAGATTTGTGGTTAGAAGTTGTAGAACAAGCTGACTTCAAGTAATTATATTATCTTCATTATGTAGATCATTATCTCCAAAAATTAGTCTCTCGATGTATTTCATAGAGACCCTACAATGAAGGGTTTTTGAAAAGGACTACACAAGGGAGTTATATATCCTTACCCATATTTAATTGTTTATCTGTTTTATTGTTATTATTTATTATTGGGTCAGGTGAGAAAAAGGCAAAATCAGGATACCAACAGGTTCTTTCTTAAAAGGTGATTCATTGAAAAAGATAAGCTCAGTTTTGAATGGATTATATAGCAATTTTTTTTACACCAACGAGGCTCAATTTTGAGTCAAATTTGGTGAAAAAGACAAAGCAACATTTTGTTACGGCTGAGACTACTGCCACATTAGTTAATACTATGAAAAAAGTAGTTTTAAATTTTTGATATGTTTGGGATTCTCTATCTCATTTTTTTTCAAACTTGTTTTGTATGCTATATTTGCCTTTCTCCAATTTAAACTCAATTCTTTTCAAAACTTTTTTTCTTTTTCTCTTTTTTAGAAATAGAGTAAACATTGTCACCAACGAACAAAGAGTAATTATGAAACCGCCACCTAAGAGAAAGACAAGAATGACGATGCATAGGAAGCAAAAGACAGTTGCATATATTGCAGTTGCTCTTATAAGATTAAAGATTATTTTCTGATTGTTTTTGGACTCCGTGGTTTTAAAATCAAATATCCATCTTTACATGGTATTTTAATGAAGCTCTAAATAAACTCAAATTAGTCCATTGAATTGTGTTATTGTGTCACACACCAACCATCAGGGAATGGTTAAGTGGTCGAGCTTTTGGATTTCAACATGGGTGTCGTGGGTTCGATTCTCCTGATGGCCACTCTCATTAAATTCCTTCTTGGTTGTATATAGATAAGAAGGGTCTGCTCACACCCTAAGGAATAGTCGGGTGCACTATGTGGTGGCCGAAACACCTTGGATTTAAAAAAAAAAAAATTGTGTCATGCACCACTAAAGAACAAATGGAGTTGTATACTTTTACTTAGATTCTGCATGCATGTTCTACCCACTTTTATTCTTGAATCTTCACGTTCTACTTCTGCTCATCGTATTCTTACACTCAGCTTATACTTATTTTATAGTGTTGTGGTCGCAAAGAAATGATCTAAGAGTTTTTTTTTTTTGTAATGACACCCTTCTTATTGCGTAGTTTAATATCAGCTATTAGATCATCTCCACGTAAGCCTTTAGCATAAAAGAAGTGTAAGAATGAGTGGAGAAAATCTCACACTTTGTATACCTAGGAATCAGGATCCACACCACACAAAAACGATGAGTAAATAAACAACGAGAATGCTAAAGAGAAAATATAAGAACCCACCACAAGAAAAGATTATGTGGTTCACCATACAAGAGCTACCACTCGCACAAGCTTCTCTCTAGTTTGCTTCTCTTTCTCAGATACCTATCATACCCTAATTTTCTTTCATAACCTCTATTTATAAGTTTACAAGAGATAACCATAAATCAGAAGTTTTTCAATTCAAAACGGACTCAAACTTGAACTCAGTAAAACCACTTACTAACTATTAGACACATGTATCCTGATTCCCCAAGAATTCACCCTTAAAAATTGGCTTGCAAGGGAAGGGTGCCCAAGAGCTCAAAAATCTATGACTAATCCCATACTTGGTCGATTTCTGAAGTCAACAACCACGTCGACCCATTCTATCTGTACTGATCCGATGGTAGCCATTTTCATATGGTGGCTTTTACTCACCTACCAGTATTTCGATACAATGCTGATACCAAATGTTATGAATATTGGGTAGAACTCACCCTTGAAAATGGGTTTGCAAGGGAATGATGCCCAACAGCTCATAAACCCACATCCAATCCCATACTTAGTCGATGTGGGATCCCTTGGGTAGAACTCACCCTTAAAAATTAGCTTGTAAGGAAAGGTGCCCAAGAGCTCATAAACCCACACCAATCCCATACTTGGCCAATATGGTATCTTACCAAATTTTCTAATGGATACATTACCTTTTCTAATGCGTGTACTTATTTGATACAATTCCGACATAAAAAATAAATCTAACTTATAGAACACTTTCAGAAGGCTCAGTTTCAACTACAACTGTGCATTTTAGGTACTTATCTATCTTATGGTCAGAGAGGGATATTACAATGCACTTTTGTAGGGTCCACATGGAGATAATTCAAGGTTTGATTTTTTGTGAAGATGTTCTTCCCACCAGTTAGATCATCATATCCAAAAATCAACTCGTTCAAATCATTCTAAAAGTTATAATCCAATAAAAAGTTTACTAAAAATCAACGATCTTAAAAAAGACTAAAATTTACTAATTTTTTATAGTTTGATTTGAGGGGGTTAGAAGTTTTAGAATGAGTTGATTTCTAAATATGATGATCAACATAGTGAGGAGAAAATCTTTATTGAAAATTTGTCTTTAAATCATTTATATGTGGACCTTAGAGCATCTCCAATTCAATGTGGATGTGGTAAAATTAGACAGCCATGTAGGAAAAATACACATTTCTCAAAAAAAAAACTCCTCAAGTGCTAATGTGAAAGTACACTTTTAAACTGAGTTGACAGTCGAATGGAATGCTATTGGTGGATGGACATGAAAAACGAGGACATTGTGAAGTTGAATGTCTAGAATTTGAAAGAATTAGACATTCAACTTCACAATGTTCTCGTTTTTCACGCTAATGCCTTTCCATTCCACCAATGGTGTTCCATTCCATTGCCAACTCAATTGAAAATTGTATCTTCATATTAGTATTTGAGGAATTTTTTTTTTGAAAAAATGTGTATTTTTCCTATGTGGCAGCCTTATTTTATCACATCCACATTGCATTGGAGATGCTCTTACAAAAAGTATATTACAATAAGGTATGTTGCAATATCCTCCTCCATCTAACTGAACAAATTGATTTCCCCAATAACATTATCCTCGAAATTATTGCAGGTATTTTCCCCCCAACTAGACTTCCAAGTCCTATCATCAGAGCCAGTTCTCCGAAAACAAGTGATCTTGTATATTTAAACTCACATTTCATAAAATAGTACTATTACTTTTTTCATCTAAAACACAATATATTTATAAAAAAAAAAATCATATAATCGCAATGTAGTAATCGTATAATCATAATGCAATAAATATAAAACATTTAATGACTCTGATTTTATATAGCGGAAAAAAGGAAGATTGAAATATGAATATTATTGCAATTCGGTACCCTTTCAGGACTTCATAAAATTAAAAAAATAATAATAATAAAATAATTTAATCACCAACATATGGTTTTGTGTTTTTTTTTCTTTGTACAAAAGATCTAAAATTAAATAATTTTATAAATTGATAAGCATGGAGAGGACATATTCCCATGACAATTGAATATAAAAATAACTTAATAATTGTTCAGCTTTTCAGTATTTAAAAAAACATGTTATTTGTTGGTATGCTCTGTAAGGTCCGTGGAGCAAATGATGGAATAAAGTACACCAATAATAATAATAATAGTAGTAGCTAGGCTTAAACAAAAGCCCAGTTGCTAAATAATGAAACCTAGAGATCATGGTAGTTAGCCCTCTTATTTAACGGCCACAAATATCCAAATAAGGGCAAAAAAGCTGCATTTATATCCATGTGACCTATCTAGCTAGCTTCCATAAAAGCATGTTTGGTTTTGCAATTCTTTATCAATTCCTAGGTGAGCATAATTTATTTTTTTATGTTTGAGCCAAACATAAACATTATGGGGCCATATGACTGCGATCTAAGAGATAATATTCTTATAAGTATGTTCTTATAAAAATAGCCAATTTTAAAACTTCTAACACCACTAAAAATTGATTGGAAGTTGATCAAAAATCAACGGTGAGAAATAAACGATGAAGACTTCCATCCAATTTTTGATGATGTTATAAGTTTTAGAATGTGATGATTTTTTGTATAGATGATCTACATGGTGAAGAGAACGTGCTTACAAAATATCAGGCCTTGAATCGTAGTCATGTGGGCCCTACAATTCAAAACGATTTTTTTTCAATTCAAAATGCCTCCTTCACTTCCACCAGTGGGATTTTTAGAAGAAAAAAAACTCAAAAAGCGGGTCTACGCTTAACTTCCACCCCTAGCAAAAACTTATTGTTAAGTTTAACTCAAAAATTATTTGTATACTGTACGCGTCATTTGCATTCATAACTTGTTGGCTTTAATGGAAATGATTCGAAGGCTAGATTTTTATGCATGAAATTAGGCCGGAACCCCAATTCTAGCTATGCTTTAACTTCCCACCCAGCTAACTTTGTCTTTTTAATTGCAATCTATTTTTTTTTGTCTTTTGTACACATGGCATTTTCAACTCTTTGACTTGATTTTTTTTATTAACATATTTGCTCTTTCTTTGTTTGGAAAGGAAGTAATAGAGAGGGAATTTTAGAGAGAGAAATTGTAGGGAGAGAAAGAGAGATCGTAGGTGCGATGGCTAGGGGCTGCCTTATTCACCATTCTTCATCTTCTTCATCTTCTTCTTCTTCTTTTAGAGAGAGAATTTTAGAGAGAAAGAGAGAGTGGCTCTATAATATATCTAATCTTCCCACTAATATGATCTTGCAGCTTCTTCTTAAATGCGTTTATTGTCTTCTTTACCAAAAAAAAAGAAAAAAAAACTTTTATTCCTATAAAGTTGATTAAAATTTTAATCTGAACCATTCATTTCACCGTTAGATTTTAACCAACTACTAGTGGGGTTAAAAGTAATTAATTAGAGTTCTTTTTTTCTTTTCTTTTTTTCTAGCACCATTTTTTGTAAAGTAACATTCTGAAAAACAAAAGGTGCAACGGGGATTGGCTTATAGAGGGAAGCACATATATGTTATATGTATAATAGTTAGAAAGTTGAAAATAATAAAAAAGACCATATAAACTAGCTTAAAACTATGGGATGATACTAATTGTAAATAAATCATTGAAGATAATACTAAAGGAGTGAAACATCAACTTGTTACGGTAAAAACTCATGACCCAATGATTGACTTTTTATGAGGATGATATCCTCATCACATAGATCATTCTCAAAATTATATAGTTTTAAAATTTTTAATTTCGTTAAAAGATTAATGATATTTTAAACTTTTTTTAACTATCTATTTTATTATTACTTTTTAATTAATTTTCGAGCAGCTTAAAAACTTTAGGCTGTGTTTGATAGCATTTGAATTCCATTGAAATGGGTTAGTTCCGCGGAAACAATACAAATTTCGCCGTTTGTTTACATTTTTAATTCCACGGAAATGGGGGCTCAGTTACTTAAAAGTGTGACTAATAGTTAGTTTTTAATGTAATTCCATGGAATAGGCTTCCATGCCCCCCCCCAAGGAATTAATTCCGCGAAAGTGGTGGAAATGAACTTATTTCCGCGGAACACATTTTCTTGCTATCAAACACAACCTTAGAATGATTAAGTTTTGTGTGGGGATGATTTAAATAAAGAGGAGATCTTACTTATCAAAGATCAACTCTTGGATCCCACACAGATCATAGGGGAGGAATATGTAAGAAATTGGGTGCAAATATCCGGTCCCAAAATAAAATTCAATTTTTAAACACACGAACTAATTACGGACGCAAAACACCTTTATTAAAAAAAAAAAAACTTTATCAAAAAAAGAACGTAAGCAAAATACGTCATGGAGATATAATGCACGTGGTTAATTGTAACACACCAGACACACTCTTCCCACTTGGCTTCTGAAAAAGAAAGTGAAATTTCAAAGAAACAGCTCGAAATAATTAAAAAAGAAAAATCGAAAACCTGCCCCAATACATGAACCTCTCCATCCTATTTAAACCCCACAACCCTCCCTTTCTCCAAATTCGTTACTTTCAAGTCTTCTTCTTCGTCTTTAATTTCATCTAGAGAGAGAAAGAAAAAAAAACACAGAATCTATCCAAAAATACTATAAAAAACCCAAACAAGAAGCTCAAAATCTAGAGAGAGAAAGTATTTTAGAGAGAGAAAAAGAAATGGAGATGTGCGGACAGATGAGCAATTTTGAATCTGATATTGATCTTATTGAATCGATACGGAGGCATCTTCTATTCGAAGAATCATCATCAATATCAGAACCATTGATGAATTTACCGGTAAGAAATTCTGGAGATTTCCCGGTGTATTGCCGGAGCTCTAGCTTTACTAGTCTTTTTCCTTGTTTAAGTGAAAATTGGGGAGATTTGCCATTAAAGGTTGATGATTCTGAAGATATGGTGCTTTTTGGTGTACTTCGTGACGCCGTTAATGTTGGATGGATTCCGTTAGAGACTCCTCCTCATCAATCAATTGAGGATTCTCCGTTAGATTTGACGGTGAAAACCGTTAAATCTGAACCTCAAGATACCACGATGATGACTACGGTGGCGACGCCTAGTAGGTTACCGGAACCACCTGTGGCTCCGGTTACTTTTGCTACTAAATCGTCTGCTGGAAGGCAGGAAAAATCGAAACCGGCGGCGGTGAAGGTTGGGGCTGAGAAGGCAAAGCACTACAGAGGTGTACGGCAACGACCGTGGGGGAAATTTGCGGCGGAGATCAGAGATCCAGCCAAGAACGGGGCTAGGGTTTGGCTCGGAACTTTTGAAACGGCTGAGGCTGCCGCGTTGGCTTATGACCGAGCCGCTTACCGTATGCGTGGCTCGCGAGCTCTTCTCAATTTCCCACTCCGAGTCGGCTCACTTGACTCGGATCCTTCAATTCCTTTGGTAACAGTTTCGAAGCGATCATCTTCGTCTTCTCCTTCATCATCCTCTGATACTGGCTCACCGAAGCGGAGGAAGAGAGATGGAGTTAACTCACCCGATTCGATTCAATCAACCCAAGCTGACGTGGCACCTAAGAAGTCACATTGACACGTGGCGACAATGTATTTGGTAAAATGGACAAGATAAAAAAAAGTTTAGGAGCCTGAAAATGGATGAAATTAGAGTGGTTTCTTTTAGGGATTCTCTGCCCCCAAAATTTTGGAGTAAAAAGTAAAAACAAATTGAATTGATGGAGTAAATTTTGGGGGAAAACAAGAGAAGGGGGGTTTAAGTAACTTGAAAAATTACAGAGTTTGTGAAATACAGGGATAATATAGTGGTGTGAAAAAAGAGTGTTTGTTTTGTTCGGGAGTTTGTAAATAAATATATAAAAAATTAATTTGTTAGTTCTATACTTTTATCCAAAATAGTTTGTTTTAGAGATTATTTGACGGCATTTACATGAGATTTTATATAACTTGGTTGTGAGACAAGTAAAAAGTGTGTCGGACAAGTAAAAAGTGTGAGCTCAGGCTCGGGAAATCTGGACTCCAAACATTATCATATACTTATAGTAGTCTAACGAGGCTACCAATCTGAAAAGGTCTTAAGAATCTACCAATATGAAAAGTTTGTGAAGTATGAAAACAGAAGAAATGTGTAAATGCAATCAAATAGGAACTTTGGACTACAATAAACCAAATTATAATATATAAGATTAATGCTTTGAATTAAAAACACATTTAATACATGGGTAGGGGGAGGAGTTATTAGGGAGGAGATTTTCAATTATCTTTTTACACCCCACTAAAAACAAGTACATCCCACCACCTCTACCACAACCACCACCACCGCCACAACCACCACCACCAATCCCTCCACACCACCATCACAACCTCGTCGCCACCGCCACCACCTCCACCATCACGTTATCGCCTCCACCTCCACCTCTACCTCCACCTCTATCACCACTATGGAGTTAAAGAAAGAGAAAGAGAGATCTAGAGAAAGAGATAACAGAGAGATTGAGAGAGAAAGGGGAGGGAAAACAGAGAGGGAAAGAGAGAGAAAAATAGAGAAAGAGAGATCGAACGAGACAGATTGGAGATAGGATATAAAAGACAAGAGAGAAACCATATCATGTCTGGTTTATTCTCTCACTTTTTTTTTCTAAATTTTTAGCAAATTTAGATCTGAGAAAGTGGTGGTGGCGGTGGCGGTGGCGACAACGAAGTTGTGGTAGTGATGTGATTGTGGACGTAATGGCGGTGAAGTGGTGGTGATGGTGGAGGGTGTATTTATTTTTTGTAGTAGAGTGTATTTAGTTGTTTTAAAAGGAGAGTGCCCTAAAACCCCATAAAATGTATAGAAAGTTTTTGTTTGGGATTAGACCTAAAATTTGAGCATACCCCACCATGGTGGGAGCCCTAATAACATCACTCTAATACAAATGCATATATGTATGAAGGTATCATCGAAATTCTATTAGTGGGATGATATTGTGGTGTACGAACCACTCTATCTAAAAAAGCTATTCATTTTATAAGGCTAGTTCCAAACTCAATTTAAGGCATTCAAGAATGATTTACGTGCTCTGCATTGTATATATTGCATTGACCAATACAAAAATTTTAATATTTTCCAGCCAATTAGATTCAAAAGCAACTTGTCTTTACTACCGTTACAATGAGACTCAACATTCAGGCCCTGCTTCGTATGCAAGGAAAATTTGCATCTGCAGTTATTCCCAGTCAAAAGCTGCTTGGTATAGTATTCCTCTGCTAGTTAGGATACCTATGACCTTGTTTGTCCATGCAAACTACCACTATCACAGTTGTGGTAATTTGCAGAATGCAAATTTTTTCTACATACCAAGCAAAGCCTCAATCATTTTGAGACGACGTATGCCGTGTATTTGCATCAAGCATCACAAACGGAGAAATGGGATCGAATATTTTCATTTAGATTTCGGCATCTTACATGCACCTTATTCTTGTCATTAAATTAAAATCAGCACTTGCATCCAGGGACGGAACCAGAAATTTTAGTTGGAGTGGGCTAAAGTAAATATTTTTTGTTTTGAGATGTATAGGTATATAATTTTTGTAAAATTTTACCACGGGTTAAGATATCAAATTTCCTTTAAATCTCAAATTTTTTTAGCTTTTTTCTATACCCTAATTTTTTTTTCTCAAAGTTGGAGTGGGTTGAAGCCCCCTACGGCCCTTACTAGTTATGTCCCTGCTTGCATCATCTCTATATCAGCGCCCTACATACTGATGTAAATAAGGATGTAAGAATAAGTGTAGTATTAAGAGAGAAAACGTGGGGCATTACCCCTCAACGTAAAAAAAACACATCCTATTCCGTGACTCTTGGGAATAGGGCCGATTTTTCCGCTCAATTTCTAACATGTAACAAAAAGTGAGTATATTGTCAAAACAAAGTGGGGTGATGTGTGGTATTCATCTTGGATTTTTCTGCCTAATTTGTAAGATATAATACGAGTTGATGTATTTTTGTGTACGTAGTTTAGTTACACTCGATTTACACTTGTTAGTAGGAGCCGCACACAGATAATTAAAAGACTCATATTTTAGGATGATAATCTTTTAATCGTCTAGATCAACATCATCACATGAATCATATCAAAGTGGACTCACCTAAGGGCAGATCTATAAAAGGGATATACCGGGCTATAGCCTTGGGTAGATTTGAGGATTTTTTTTAATCAAATATACTATTTAGACAAAGAAACTTGTGAGGTACCACATAGAAAAGATCGAACTATAGTTGATAAGGATGTTATCTTTACTATGTGATCATTCTCACAAAAAAATTAATCTATTTTAAAACTTTTAACTCCATCAATGTTAATTGTAATCAATTGTCCATTATTCAAACAAAATCTATTTTCTCATAATTGATTTTTAATCAACTTTGTTGGAGTTAGAAGTTTTAGAATATACTAAATACTTTTTGTAAGGATGATCTGCGTGGTGAGAAGAACATTGTAATACCCCAAAAAATTTAATTCTTCAAGCTCATACTTGATTTCAATAAACAAGTTAATACCGAAGTTTATTTTGTATGTACCCGAAGTACATACACGTAAATAATACCGTATACATGAATATTATTCGATGAATAATATCTAAGTGACAATAATATTTGAATTATACTCTATAAAGAGTATTTGATAAATAATGCGACACATTGGTGAAAAAAATAGCGTATACATGAATAGTAAAGTATACATGAATAGTGTCACATGAATAGTGTCATTATCCAATAATACATAAATTAAGTTATATGATATGAATTCGATGAATAGTGTTATATGAATAGTAACGTATATATGAACAGTATTTATGAATAGTGTCACATGAATAGTGACATTGTCCAATAATGCATATATTAAGTTATATGATATGAATTTGATGAATAGTGTTTTATGAATAGTACCGTATATATGAACATTATTTATGAATAGTATCACATGAATAATATTTTATACCTACTATATACGAATCAAGTTATATGAATAGAATCTGATGAATAATATTTTGTAAATAGTAACCGTATACATGAATAGTGATTGTATACTTGAATAGTGTATATACACGGAATAATAATGTATATATGAACACCATAGTATCAATTTATACGTCGTGAATTAGATTTGAAAATAAAACAAGACAAATAACTTCATAAGTGAATAGTAAAATATAAATGAATAGTAACGTATACTTAAATAGTATCGTATACGTGTGTAATTCGTTAAAGTACTCAATTGTACAATGCGAACTAGATTTACAAAATGAAGTAAATCAAGTATTTTTATGTAAAAAAAAAAAAGAATAGTATACGTATATATGAAAAATATACGTATATATGAACAGTATACATGTTTGTAAACGAAAAGTCGTCGCCACAGTAAAATATGTTGCACGTGTTACTATTCAGCCGTCGCTACAGTAATGCATGTGGTTAATTCATCTGATTACTATTCCACCTACTCTATTAGCTACAGTACATATGTTAACACATCTGATTACTATTTCACCTACCACAACGCTATAGTAACCGTGGCTAAAAACTATAAATACCCCTTCATTTTAGTTTCTAAACTCACTCCAAACTATTTCTTTCTCTCTGAAATTGGTTTTCATTCTCCCTCTATAACATATCTATCTAAACTTCTACTACTCTTTCATTTCTTTCTCTTCCCATTTTATTTAATTAATATTCTTGTTAATTAGTTAAAATTTTTTGAAGAATTCAAGGAAGAGAATTTTATACAACAAGGTGATGATCAAAGGACAAAGTTTTTATCATCAAATTAAGAATTCAAGGAAGAGAATTTTATACAACAAGGTGATGATCAAAGGACAAGGTTTTTATCATCAAATTAAGGTAGGTGGATATGTGGAACTTCCCTCTATTATAACTAAAACTTATTTTATGTTTTGTTATTAAAATGCATGGAGATGAATTATTTTGTATTATTTACAAATTAAATATGCATTTTGTTAATATGATCACTATTTATTTTTAAGTGATGGAAATTGATTTAGATTGATAATAAATCTAAAAAGGATTATGTCAATTTTAATCAAATGGGTAGGAAAAGGGAGACCCCCTTAGACCGTTGTTTTCGCTTGAGGAAGCGGTCGACCGTTGTTTCTGCCTGAGGAAGCGGTTGTTACCCGGTTTAATACAAGATAAGATATTAAATGGTTGGAAAATAAATCATTTAATGGTAATTTATTTACAAGTTCATCAATTAATTATTCTTGTGATTTTGATAAATCATGTTTTCAATCTATTATTTTTGGGTTGATATTTGCCTACTGAGTTTACTCACCCCTAAATTTTCCCCACATGTTACGTTGAGGTGAAGGATTCAAAGATGTGTAGATTAAGAAGCAGATAACTTGTGTTATCAAAATTGTATAAATATAACTGATAGATTAAACTACTATTCTATCACTTGGGATAAGGGTTATTTTGTATTAATTCTTATTGTTTTAACATTCTTATAAACTTAGATGTTAAGTTTTAAATTGTATAATTGATGTATTAATTTACATTTAATTTTTGTCAAGAATCATTGAATTAATTAGGTTTTATACGAAATTGTATAATTCCCGTAATTCATACTGTCAGATTTACAAAACAGTGTTTTTGGACATGTTCCGGTCCAAATTGAGCCGAGTCTATTTCTAACAAAGTTATAGCTCTCGATTTTTTCTTTTCAAAAAGGTATTACAAAATGTATTTTGGATTTCTGGTTAGAGAGTAATTTCTCTTCAAAGTTACTGATTTTACAAAAAAATTCTTAAAAAGCTGAAATTATATTTTCTAAGTTTTTAAACATCAGTATCAGTATTTCGGATGCGTATTTGGGCCCTTTATTTTCAGAATTGGACTCGGGCTATTTCTGATGAAATTATAGATCTATGAATCTAGTTTTTAGAATGAGTTTATTTGTAAAATTACGATTTACGGTTAAGTAGATATGTCTATTTTAATCAACTGTATGCAGTTGATACAAAAATTATTTTTAAACATTACATTTTTATTTTTCTTTGACTTGGACTGATTTTGACGAGTCAATGAGTATTGACTAAAATATTGATTGACTTGAATCGACTTTGACTTAGCTAGAGACTTAAATTGACCTTTACATTGACTTGGTTGATTTGGGCCTGACTTTAAGGTAACCAATGTTGACTAAAGTAGACCATTAATAAAATATTTTTAAATTCATTGTCTTTCAAAAGTAAAACAAATGAGTTTTATGTATTATTTTTACTTACACTTCTATTTCACTAATCACGCCATGATTTTTAGACTCGGTGAATCGAGTCTGATTTAGAGTACCGAAAATCGGGGTGTGACAAACATCCTTACCAAAAATCATCATTTATAGATCATATCCATGTGAATCTCACGAGACTTGAAAATTGGTCTTGTCAACCTCTTCGTCAAAGTAGAATTACTCTTTATATATAGTGTCCCACTCATTAGGGTTTTACGGTGGGACTACCCACATAAATAGTTTGTGCCAATTACTTTAAAGAAGGAGGTAAACTTGTCAAAATTAAAATTTTACGTAGGTTCTTCAGATGCAAGTCCTTTCTACAAATCGACACATTTGTCTTCTCTTTAAACTATTGAGGCTTGATATTTCAGCGTAATTTCTTACTAGATTAACACAATCATTGTTATTTTCATAGAGCTCACAACACAGTCACAAAGTAGTTTGTCGGGTTTATATAACCGACAAGTCATTTTATAAAATTTGTATTGTTCGGTAACGCAAAACCTACATATAATTTTGTTGATTCAATAAAAATTTGTGTTGATATATCATGACCTAAACTATTTCTATTTTTCACTTTGAGACCAAAATTTTACATAGATTACTCAAGACCAAATTTTGACTTCATATTAACCCCACCCAATGTAAATTCTTGGGTTCGTCCCAGGACCCATCTAATTACTACAAGTCATGTGCACGTATTCCTTACGCTGGGCTTGGTGACCATATGATTTTCTAGATAACATCATCTAAAGAAAAATATCAGTTCTTGGATCATCGATTTCTATGTGGGCTCTATCAATGAGTGTATGTGAGGTGTAATAACATGTTTAGTGGAACATGTAACACTTTTATGAAGCACTAAATAGTGGAGGTGACCCTAGAATATGAGGCCTTGTCCTATATAGATGATCCAAGGGCCTATATTTTATGAGGATGATCTCTTCTTCATGTTGCTCATCTTCACAAAATAACACACGATTTTAAAAAAAATAAAATAAAATAATTTCGACAAAGGTTGTATATTTAGGGTGTTAAATTTTGAAAACAATATGGTTAAAATAACACAACGTTTATTTAAAAACAAAAAAGTAAAATCAACCATTTGATCAAATAACCGTAAATGAATAAATATATAGGACAGTACACCATTCGAAAACCCTCACATTGTGGAGATAAAGAGTAGAGTGATTAAAAGAGAAAGAAGGGGAGAGAGTTGAGGGAAGAAGAGAGAATGAGGAGAGAGGAGAGTAGAGGAGAAAGGGGGAGCGATGCTGGGTCTATTTTCGAAATGAGGGAGTCGGTTAAGTTAACCTTGTTAACAAAATTACATTTTTATCCTTTTAGTATAGATTTTAAGGGGCAAAAAAAAACACTTTAAAACTTAGCTTGTGTATGTAAATCCTTAGTAGGTTAAATAATTAGTGGGCGTTTGACTGATTGCTGAGCTTTAATTACTTATATATGTCACAGACGTGGGTAAATCTAAAGTAACAGTAGTATTTATATCATTCGTGGGTGCGGCTAACTCCCCATGAGGTAACTGTATGATTTTCTGAGGTAAAAGAACCCTTGACCAGTTAGAAACAAAAATAAATAGGAACATAGTTCCAATAAAGGGAACCCAAGGACCATATTCTTCTCCAATCTGAGTTTTGCTCAAGTCTCGAATGAATTCAAGGACATATTCGAAGAAATTCTGACCATTGGTCCGAATGGTTTGTGGATTATATATATATAACAAATGGCAGGTCAAAGTCCAAATGTTCAAAAACTACTCTTCATGTGTTTTGAAGAGAACCCATTGTTTTTCAAGCCGTAATTAGATTTTGTCGTCAAGTTGATTGTATGAAATAATAGTCAATGAACAAACACCTAGAATATTGAAGAAGAAAGGTCTAAAGGCTCTAAACACACGTGCTAATTAATCTAAGATAAAATTTTGAATCAATTCAAGTAGCTAGATGTTGGCAAAGAAGTCTCAGTCAACTTTATTTTTTTCTTTCATATTTTTTATATGAAGAAGAGGGATGCTGATTGATCGACATGATGTGGCACTGCTCATTGCGATTTGTGACACTATTGCACCCCTTATATGCTCATTAATGGACACTAGCCCCCCACACGCTACGCATGTGTGGGTTGACTTTCTTCCTAACAAACTCAATTGTCTCATACGCACGCTTGTGAGTTAGTAAATTATTCGGTGCGTTATTTAGTTAACTTCTTCACAAACTTAATTTTTCCTCCCGCACACGGTACATGTGTGTGAGTTAGCAAAGTATATGTGCGAAATGTTATTTAGTTAACCCCCTCACAAACTCTATCACTTTGCTTTTCGTAGCGCGTGTGAGTTGGTAAATTATGTGGCGTGTTATTTGGTTAACTCCTTTACAAATCTACTCCCCACACAAACCATTATTATTCTCTGTTAATAATGCACTTATTTTTTTTTTTAAACTTTCTCGTAGGACTCTCATGAGGTGAAGATTATCGTCACAAAAATTAGCCTTTGGATCAACACCATGTAGCACCCACTGTTACATATAAATCGAGTGTAATTATTATAGGAATAAGGTTGTAAGTAGTCCCACTTAGAGACAACCATGGGTTGATGTGATCTGAACATTGATGAGATCGTCTTCACAAAAAATCAGCCCTTAGATCATATTTGAGTGAGCGTTAGAATTAGTGTAAGTGGAGTGTGAATTTGAAGTTAGTTTTAAAAAGAGAGGACACATTAGGTAGTTTGGCAAAAGAGCACGTTGAAGACATACAACTGTTGGCTCGGTGAAGCCTCTTTGTACATATTCAGATGATACAAGAGATGAATTTTGGTGATCCTCATCGATAATCATAGTGTTTTACAACTTTAACCCATCAAAAGTTAGGTCAGTTATAGTGTTCGTTGAGAATAGTCGACATAGGAAGATGAAAGCCTTGCAATTCAATATATAAAATCATGCGTGGACCTCTCCACTCATTTGTCAATTAATTTTGAGTTGAATTCTCACAAATCTAATATAGTATCAAAACAGATTACAAGTGCTCCACATCGCCCAATAGAATACCATTAAGACTTAAAATAACACCACATGTAAAGGAGAATGTTGAGAATAGTCCCACTTAGAAAGATGAAAGCTTCGCAACCTTATGGATAAGATCTCATCTTCAAACCCACATTAATGTATATGGCTTAGCTGTATGACAAGGAATCATGAAGACCCTCTGGAATGAAAAGATCTCATCTTCAAACCCTATGGTATGAAAATATCTCATCTTAAAGCTCTTTATGCTTCCATTAATAAATAACAAATCAGAGGCGTTGAAGGTTGAAGAACGTAGACATATAAATAATTAATAAATGAAATTTGTGTTCTAGAACTTTTAGCTAGTTTTGCAAGTTATGGAACCTTCTGTAAGAGACTTATAATATTAATACCAAGGAAGCCCTCCATGTGGGCTAGTGAGCCAGTCACCTTAAACCTCTCAACTCAAAGCTAATTAGTTTTAAATGGATGTTCACAAACTTATTACCAAGATTCGCTTCTTTTCAGAAGCTTCTTATAGGCTTAACATTCACTCTCATACCCTAATTCATCCTTCAAAGTCCCTATTTATGGATTTACAAGATAACTAGATTGAACCCTTTTAAAACATATTGTTCGCATATATAAAAAGTAAGAGTCATTTTGAGAGCAGATCCTCATTTGCATGTGCCCTTTATGTGCCCACGTTTATTTTAGCTTGCAGGGTCTATGGAGGCGAACCAACGACTGAATTTTTTGTTAGATTGTTTTCTTTGCCATATAGATCATACTCACAAAAAAAACCAATTTATTCTAAGTCATCTAATGCTATCAAAAGTTGATTGAAAAATAAACCGTTTATTATCATCGTTTTTTTTCCGATCAACATCTGATGGAATTAAAAAATTTATAAATGATTAATTTTTTATAGAAATGATCTATATAGCAAGGAGAATAATTTTAAAAAATAATCAATCATTAGTTCGAATCAAATCAAAATGAGTACATGCAAATAGAGACAGAGGATCGCTCTCAGTCATTTTAACGGCACCCTCCAAAATTTTATTGGCAAGGGACTCCTCCAATTTGCATTTGTTGTTTTTGGTTTGTTCCAATTGAGTAGGCCCATGCCATTAAATCTTCTTATGCTATTTTTTATTTGGGTGAAGGGATCACGAAAATTATTGTTGTTCGTAATCCATACTCAATAGCATGCTATTACAAGCTAAGCCTGGTAAATTATTGTTGTCCATAAAATTAAAAATGGAAAATATAAATAGGTAAATTAGTGCTTTTGCAATCCTCACCGAAAATCAATCCAGTTCAAGATTTCTTTCACATCAGTCATTGATTGCAAATCAAGGGTAAAATAGGTGGCTCAATAAACGTTGATTTCTCATCACTGGATGATATAGTTATTGGTTTTAAAATAAGTTGTTCTTTGATGAAGATGATCTACATGATGACGAGAATATGTTCACTTATAAATAACCATTGGATCATCTTCGTATGGATCTTACATGCTACTGTATCTAAGTGTACACTTTTTCTTTTGTTATTTTGAATATCTTATGTAAGCGTACACTTAAGACGAGCTAAAAGGATCTTGCATTCGATACATAAACATTTTTGTTAATTTAAATTGTACTTGCGGCGAACATGTTTAACGAATTACAGCCTATTTCAAAGTTACAACAAACATTTAGACTAATTGTTGCAATATATATTGATCACATGAGAACTTCATGAGCCTTTGGCTCAACAGTTGTGCACCACTCTCAAAAAATCGTTGGTTGTAGGAGTTCTTAGGATCAAAACTTATCGGCCCGTGGTATTACCTTTAGTTTGCTCCATTTAAGTATTATATATAGGTACTATTATCACAAAGACTACACAAAAACTATGCCATTGGTGGCGACATTTCTTTGTCCATTATTAAAAAATATTCATGGCGATTTTTCTATGTTTTGCTATGTAAATGCAACCTGGGTAATAGTCCCATCTTTGAAATTTTTACATGCGGACCTAAATTGAACTTGCCAACAAAATTGCTCGACAAATAGGTTGGTATCCTTCCTATGACACGGGAGGTTAGGGGTTCTGGTGTGTAAGTTTGACCATGTAATTAATTACATCGGTGGTGGTATTATTTCTAGCGTCATTTCTTGTGTTTCTTGATAACGAACTTTTGGAGAACACCCTCTCAACTACAACTCTTACCAAACAAGCCCCAAGCGAGTGGTTTAATTCGGTTGCGATTAGAGCATCTCCAATGCTAATGTGAATGTGGTAAAATAAGACTGCCACGTAGGACAAATATACATTCTCTTTAAAAAACCTTCTCCAATGCTAATGTGAAGAAAGGATGTGATGATGATGTGACGGTAGTTATTCTAGACATTGTGAAGTCGAATGTCTATTTCTAGACATTCATCTTCACAATGTCTTACGATCCACATCAGCAATTTTTTTTCCCTCCAAAATTTTTAGTTATTTTTTAAACAAAATAAGTTTGACCCATTCAAAAATTAAGTGCCACATAAGTTAAAAATTCATCCCAATACATTTGCATTGGAGATGCATTTTTTTCAACAATGTCTATTGTGAAGATTTTGTTGCCACGTAGATTGACATTGTTTTATAAGACATGCCACGTAAATAAGACACTGTCTTACAAGACTTTTGCATTGGAGATGCTCTTAATACTCGGCAAACTTAGAGTACCTCTGCGAGACTGCGGCGTGGAATCTCTCTCTTTCTCTCTCAACTGTTTGCTCCAACACAGTTTCAGAAATGGCGAAAAGAACGGCCGATTCACATAGCAACACAGCAGCTGTTCAAGCAACCAACGACGACGCTTCCGCCAGCAAACTGTGCGTTCTCTCTCTCTCTCTCTCTCTCTCTCTCTCTCTCTCTCTCTCTCTCTCTCTTTCTCTCTCTCTCTCTCTCTACTTTTTCACATCTCTCTTGATTTCATATTTGCTCAACTTTGATTACTGAAAAANCTCTCTCTCTCTCTCTCTCTACTTTTTCACATCTCTCTTGATTTCATATTTGCTCAACTTTGATTACTGAAAAACCCTTTGATTCAATTTTTTTACTAGACCAAAATCTCGAATTGTTTGAGATCATTTAATATTTATGCCCCTAACATTCGTTGTTCTCTTTGGTTTAATTTGTTTCTAGGTTAAAAAAAATTGATCATTTTTCTTTTTACGTTATCTAGCGGAATTAAACCTAAATCCAGTTATACCTAGGTCAAATCTAGTAAACTCTAGTCAAAATCTATATGTTCAAGCTTCACCCGACCTGTATTACTGTCATTAAATATAAAATCGTAACTTTGATGTCGAATTTAATTTATTCTGAAAACAGTTTTGAAGAAATACCATTTAGGAAAACTAATTAGCCTTCTGGAAAGAAAATCTAATATACAATGTAGGTTTAAGTTTCACAAACTCAAATGTTCTGGAAAGAAAATTCAGTATACACAAATCCTCAGGAAGATTTTGTCGAAATGTTTTTGGCTCTAAAAGTCTAAAAATAATCTGAAATCCCAGTTTAAAACACACAATTGAGCAAAATATATCTTCCTCGACAACTCTTTGAAGTCGGCTCACATTTGTACAGTGTTTATCGTCATCATCATCATCTCCGAGCTTGTTATTTTGCTTCATGGGAGTTTCAACTGGCATAGCTTGTAATGTTTCTTGCTTCCTTGTGCAATTCCCGGATATACTCTCTTTGATAGATGAAAAATGCCTTCCTCTTATGGTGTCACTTAGATGTCGATGGAGTATTTCTGGAATCCAAGATATCTAGCCTAAGATCTAATATGTCTTTGGATTTTCCATATATTGTTGTGGCTAATGATTATGGCATCATGGTAATAATAAAACAGGGTTACTTGTACTGTGCTTTCTTGATTCACGAACAAGGTTATTCACTTCACTTGCAATTATTTGTATTCAACCTCCCTCAAGGAATATCTAATGTCATGCACATTAACAAAGAATAATAATGAGTGTGAAATATCAAAACCCGATAGGCAAAAGATGCAGTTGATTGAAGTTTTATATTAAAGGCTTAGTAGAGTAACTAGATCGCATCAGCTATGTGTCTCTAATAAGTAAATCAACTGATAGTGCAATAACTCTTGATTAGCGAAGGGTCATAACTGGTAACACCCCATAGTCAAGGATTTCTTGGTTGTCTAAAAAACCGATCCATGTAAGACTCGTTGGTGTCCATTTATTGACCAATAATTAATTTCATCTCGTGCTTTCCTGATTTCCTATCAGGCATCTTGTCATTAACTCCCATATGCCGTGTTAGTGCAGGAGTCGGGCACAACCATTAATCCCCGTGTCTAAATATCCATGGGGCATGCATACGATTCTTAGTTTAAACTAGACCACGCACTACCTTTACACCAACGTTGCAACAGAGGTAGGCTGGGATTTCCCCAGCTTCGATAATAAATCCCTCGTCCCATTGATGTCCCATGCAATCAAAAGAGTAGAAATCCTTAACGCATCTTGGGAACTCCACTGGATGCAGTCAATATCAGTGTTTTGCTTGCAAAGAAATCAAAAAGCTTTTACTGGCTTGTTGCTAAGGAACAAGTATAACACACCTTAAAGTCCACTGAATGTCTTTATATGCCAAAAATTATCCTTAACCGACTAAATAGGTTATCAAAATTCAGTACAACATGTACGCTAGTGGGTTTCCTACCAAATCATTCCCATATCAATCGATGCATCAACACAATATAATAAAGTAAAGCCATGACATGGCATTTCATCATGTAATACTAATTCCCAAGCTCCCCGCTCTATGTATACCCTAGCAACATTGGGATTTTGGTGCCCAATTATACATAGTAAATCCTCCTGCACCCCATGCAGGTTTTTGTTAAACAATAATTCATCAAATATAAACAATGTTAAAAAACCATACAAATGAAACTATTCTGATGCAAAGCAACTACTATAAACCGAAGTATAAAATAAGCATCCTTAAGATTTTAATGTTTTCACAGCCACATAAATATCATGGTATTAAAATCTAATCAAAAGTTTTTCCTAAAGATGTAAATCGATCCATGCTTTTACATACTACATCGAATATCATAGCCATACACATTGGAAACCCACAAGCTGGTTTAGATAGGATGTTAAAAAGAAAAAGTGGAGTGGAACTAAAGTATCCCTTTAGAAAATACAAAAAAGTGCCCATATCTACAGAAAATTACAACAATGCTCCTCTAATGCGTGCTCTTCTTTGGTACAAACCCAGCGTAAGAACATGCGCACAAGCACAACCCTCGTTTATATAATGTGCTCCAAAAACGAGATCTGCAACCAGTAAACCATTCAAGTTTATTATCTTTTAGTTATTAGTTTCTTCTTCTTGTGGGTTCAAGAGTATTTATCTTCTCCTGAGATTATCAATGTTTTAGTCACTTCCGCTACGTCATTTTTATGAAAAAATAGCGATAAAATGGATTGCCAAATGCTTTAACCTTGTAATCGCGGTTTGATGGGTTTAGAGATTTTTTAATTGGCTGATTCTATGTGGATGATCTGACGAGGAGTTCATCATCGTCAAAAACTGTGTATGGCAAAATAATGGAAGAATATTTGTCCATAGCATGGCCTGAAATCTGTTGGCACATATTCTTTTGCCACTCTGAAGTTACAAACACTCATATTCTACTTGGAGATGATTGAAGGGCTGATTATTTGTGAGGATTGTCTCCACAGCATGAAGATGATCTCAGCCTTTTCTAAAACTTCAAATCCATCAAAAAGGGTATTTAATTTTTGGCCTTTTAATTTGAGTCAACATTTCATAGGATTAGAAGATTCAAAATGAACGGATGTTTTGTAACTATGATCTCCATAGTGAAGAGATCATCCTAGTGAAAATTATCCAACAGATGCATCTTCACGTGGAATTTAAGCAAGAGCACTCAAATTAACAATGAAAAGTACCCAAAATACTCTCTCCTATGCTTTATTGATGTACCCGTTCGGTATTTATAATTTGATTGCAATGAGATAATAGAAAGTAATTCTAAAGCAAGCAAACTATCCTAAATAATAAAAATTCTTACAATATTAGAAACCCAAAATAATATAAACTCTTTTCCTAATGAAATTCCTCTAAAAGTTTTCTCTCGATACCGTGCAGCTTATTGAATTTACATCTCAACATTAACTAATGTTAGACATGAATAGTGGTTCTAATGTTTTGATGGATAATACTAATTTTATCTGTTATTTGACTGACAAGATCATGCGTTCACAAAGGGTACATGAAAGATGACTACGTCCACTTGTTTGTGAGAAGGCCTGTGAGGAGATCTCCAATAATAAATCGTGGTATGGAATAGTTGCTTCAAGAAATTAAAGTTGGCATCTTATGTTTCCTCCCTTTGACTGAAGTTCCTTTTTTGCTTCTGCAAATGTTATACTGCAGGATATTATGCTCGTTGGGCTGCTCTGCGAAAGCTGCTCCTTCAATTTCTCAATTGTGAAAGCCATATAGATGACAATAATCGCTTGAAGAAGCAGATATTATCTCTTGGAGCTGGTTTTGATACAACCTACTTCCAGTTGCAGGTTCATGAATTTATTGCAATAAATTTTGTACATCAACTTTCTTGAGATTAGTTAACATATTCCCTAACCATTCTTTCCTACCTTTTAGAACTGCATGATAAATAATTAGCTAGTCTAATAACTGCTATGATGTGGTCATTTATTTAAGGGTCTATATATTTTATGTTTGTTTTACAGGATGAAGGGAATGCACCACATATGTACGTGGAACTGGATTTTAAGGAGGTGCAAGATTTGAAACATTCATATTTATATCATGGGTTTAATGGGCAATGCACTAGCTTATTTTGTGGCATGAGGGAGTGCAGTTTGCTGAGTTAGGTGAAGACTTTTAGTATGCAAAGAAACTTGTATAATCCTATCTATGCCTTCCCATCCTAGTGTCAACTTTTTCTTTTTTTGCTTGTCTGCCTGAGATCTGAGTATAATTTTGTTGTGCTGCTCTTGTACATGTTTTTTCTGGAGAGTATCTTTTACTTCTCAGCTATGGTTCATATAAATAAGAAAGAAAATTTAAGTTCACTTTCTGTATATTAGGTGACTAGCAAGAAGGCGGCTCTTATAAACACCTGCAGCCAGTTGAGGGATAAAATAGAAGCATCAGCATCCATTTCACCAGGTAGCCTATGAATATAAATGATGTATGACAACCAGTTCTTTATCTTTAGTGTGAAACTTGCTTTGAATTCTATGCTAGTTTAGTGCTGTTTTCCTCATATATTTGTAAAAAACTAATACATTGAACCATTGAATTTGTTTCCACTCACCGGCGGAGCCACATAGGGGCCTAAGGGGGCAGTTGCCCCCTGGCCCCAACATTTCCATTTTTTTTTTAGGGTTTTTGTTTTGCCCCTTTTTTTTTTTTTTACTATGAATGAATACCTTACTTATTCTTAGACCTTAATAACAACTGTCTTTAGGGCTTACAGGGAGATCTAAGGCTGATTTTTGTGAGGATGATCTTCTTACCATGTAGATCATCTTCACAGAAAATCATATGGGGCTAAAACTTTTCCTATCAAAAGCTAGACCAAGGTCTTAATCTTTTTGGAACCATCCAACTTTTGGCGGGGGTTGAAAGTTTTGAAACGATGTGACTGTAAGGTTGATCTACATGGTGACAATGTGTGCCCCACAAGAGGAGTGTAAATCTAGTGAAAGGGTACGTGGGTTACTGGGTTGTTAAAAAGAAAAAGTAGGGTGCGTATTAAATTTTGGGTTTCATTTTAACAAAAAATTATACTGTCCCTCTCTCTCTCTCAGTTTGTCTTTTTAAGGAGTCGCCCAACTAAAATAAATTCCTATCTTCGCCACTGTTTCCACTATTTCAGAAACAAACATGGACCTGTTTTCTACGGCTAGTTTAGTGTTGTTTCCTCATATACTAGCAAAAAACTAGTACATCGAACCATTGAATTTGTTTCCACTGTTTCCGTAAGAAACAAACATGGATCTGTGTTTGTGTAACTCATTTACTTCCTTTTGAATCATTCACTAATTACAAGGAGTTTGGTTATGCAGACAAAGGTGAAGTTCTAAGTGACCATTACAAACTACTTCCTGTTGATTTGCGTGATATAAGGAAGTTAGATGATCTGATAGCTTTTGCTAAGTTGGACCCCAGGTATGTGCACGGTTTCTGTTTCCATTTAATCAAGTCATAGTCCATCACAATGTTGTACAAAGACTTCCATGTTGATACCTGTCCATAGGTTAATTTTAAAGGATCAAGCTTGTTTTCTGCAATCCTTAGTGGTGGTTTAGTTGGCTGCATTTGATTCTTTTTATATGCTCTAACTGTGAAGAAACTGACTTGTTTGATTTATCATATACCAACTATCGAGATGTAAGAAATATCATCTTAGTTTATCCACTCGAAAAGACCTTGGGATTTTCAATTTGTTACTAGTCTTATGATCCAAATGTTCTTTTATCCACTATATGACCAACTTTCTTTCTCGTCTAAAGAAGACAAAAGCCTAATTTCCTCGTGCATCTTCTCTGATTACTTATGGCATCTCTTGGATAATTATACAATGACTATTTCGCTGCAGGAGCATATCCATTATTTAAAGGTCTATGCAAGCCTTCTCTGTTGTTTCTTTTGATGTAGTTAGAGATGTTGGGTTGATAGAACTGCAAAGACCTCTTTGTTGAAGTACTTCTAGTTTGTTGAATTAAACTTTGGTGTTATAGATTAGGTGGGCTATATTCACAATGAGCAAATGATTAAGCTACTTCATTTTGATGTTGTCATCAGCCTGCCGACATTTATAATTGCAGAATGCGTTCTAATATATTTGGATCCAGATTCAAGCCGTTCTATAGTGGGTTGGGCTTCAAAAACATTTGCAACTTCAATATTTTTCTTATATGAGCAGGTTCATCCTCCTTAGAATTTTAACATTTTCATTTTTCATGTTGCTTAGTTTTTCTGTGTCGGTTGTCATTCCGTTTTTATTCTGCTTAACAGATCCATCCGGATGATGCTTTTGGGCAGCAAATGATCAGAAATTTAGAGGTACTAAAGATTTGTTTCCTTGATTTTTTTTTTCTGCTTATGTCTAAAAATGTGCGAACAGCTTTCTCCTGATTTTCCTTGCTCAACAAGCATTTAGTTTCGAAAAAAGAATATGCTTTATTCAGTGGGATCAGATTTGTTTGGACCACAAACAAGGTTTCAAATCTTGTTTTGACAAAATGTTTCGGATCGAGGCACATTCCGATCGAAACATATAGATGCATTCTGAAAAAAATATACATGAATAGTACCAAAAACATACCGATACGAATTGATACAGAACCAAACGGTTCGTTCTAAAACATTTGGAAACCGAAACAAAATATTTGAAACATTAATAATGTGGAACCATGGCCACAAATATGTTATTGTTTGCTATACATATGGCCACAAAATATTTGAAACGGTTCGTTCTAAAACATTCTTGCCAAAGTTGCTTTGCCTACCACATGAAAGAACTTTCTGTTGGTGTAACCCTCTTTTGACAATTTCACCTGTGTTCTCTCTGCTTCCACTTGATTTCCTCTAACTTGGCCAGCCTAGCACTGTTAGCTTCTAAACTACGAGATCTCTTCACTTTTGAAATGTTCTGATAGCCCTCATTGTAGTCTTGTATTTCCTGCGAAGAAGACTCCATTTTCGACAACACTTGCATGAGGACTCTATTAACATCTTGAATATTAGATCCATGATCAAACTCCAATATGAGACCCAAGATCGAGAACACTAATATTAAGCCCATAAATGAATCCAACCCATTGCTAAATCCATGGGATAAAAATTATTAAAAGTCTAATTAAGGTCAAATCTTACGTCAGTTTGAGAATAAGTTATAAATAACATCTTCAAACCCAACTATGGGTGGGACACGGGTGGGTTAGAGGTTCTAGCCAAGCCAGGCCCAAGCTGCACTTCCCTTTGCCTAGAATGGCCATAGAACTCGTAAGTGGCTTGCCCAAGCATGTCCCGAGCTGGTTCTTCCGATTGCCCAAGTTTCTATTGATTTAAGTGGATTAGGCGGGTTAGGCAAGCCGACTAATTTGTATTTGCTACTTAGATCAACTTCAAATAAATAAATAAAACACTAATACAAAACATAAATTACAGACTTAGCTAGCCAAAAATTCCTGTGTAGTTTCAAAAATAAACAAGCGGAACAATGTACCCACATAATAAATAAATAAGTTTTGAAAAAAAAATATATATATGGTTCACATAATTTTAGAATAGAAACGTGCTAATAAATAAGTTCCTTGGGTTAGGCGGGTTGCTTAGGTTGGCATTTTCCATTGCAGGTGCATGCCCAAGTTCGACCTCGGGTTGGCAAAAATTCTATCCATACTTTCCCAAGTTCCCCAGTGCTCTTGCCCATCTTGCCCAAAGTCCACGTCGAGTTCGGGTTGGTCAGTTTGACCCAACCCTAGTCCCACCCCTAAACCCAACCTTAGATATTCCAAGTCCTAGTCAAATTATTCATATTACTTCTAAGAAAATTGGAAAACTGGTGTAGATTAATTGGCAGAAGCTTCGATTAAAATTTACCCAGAAAAAAAAAAGAAGCTATTTCATTAATCTCTCAAAACAATCAACCGATTACAATGGATGGTATGCGGCCTTATTTCTTAAAAAAAATTGAACTTACAGCCAAAGGAAACCTATTTTTAATAGGAGACAAATTAAAAATTCATAAACCTTTGAAGTCTAACTAGAAAGGAACTTATTCCTATTCTAAATAGAAAATAATTGAATAATGGGTCCCCACAAAAGTCATATGTTACATCACTCTCCCCCTTTTGAAATAGTTCAAGTGTTCAACCTCGAACTTAAAGAAGCTCACCCTCCATGTCTAGGCCAATGGTCTTAAATTTATCAATTAACGTTGCATTAATATCAGGATAAGCAATAGTCTTAGGAATTCTATATGCTGAATCTTGTTCGGCTTCAGCAACTAAAACCTTTTTGGCCTTCTACTTGGGACAATGGGCAACCCTGTGACCAAATGTGCTGTCACACCCCCGATTTTCGGGAACCCATGACCCGACCCAGATCATCAAGTCCGAAAGACAAGGCGTGAGGAGTGTAAAAGAAGTGTAAGTAAAAAGAAATCATCAACGGTGTCGTGGTGGCACAAGCGTCGCAGTGGTGGTGGTTACGCCACAGTGGTGAGGTGGTGGTACGTGTGGTAGGTGAAGTGAGGTAGTGTGCTGGTGGCGGTAGAGTTGGTTGTGATAGGGATGGCATGGTGGGGTCGTGATGTCCAAGTGGCCGACAGATGATAATGGAGTGGTAGAGGTGTAACTGGGGTGTGCTCAACTTGACCTTGTGTCAGACTTTGGCTTGAATTTTTAAAACTAGGGTTGGGATTGGGTGTAGAAATTGAAACTAATTTAAATTTGGATTGGGCTTGGGTTGGTAAGTTGAACGTCCCGAAAAAAGCCTCCCAATATTCAAGTATTTTGAGGACCAAATGATCTTCTACTGTGACAATCAAGCAGTTACCAGTATTGCAGAAATCTATTTTGCATGAGTGGACTAAGCATATTGAGTTGATTGTCACTTCATTCATCAGAAATTTGCAAGCTACACACTTGTGGGGTCTGTTAAGAGTTAATTAGGGTTTTGAAATTTACTGTTAGATTTGTCTTCTCTTTTTATTTATGGTTACTAGTGGTTGTGGAACGGCACAATCTATACACGTACAGTTAAGGGTGGAAATGGAAATGACATTTTCTTAGATGGTACTTTAAGGGTAAAAATGAAAATAAGTTTTTCCAGCCTCCCAAAAAATAGGAAAGAGCAATCCTTTTATGATAGTATAGATGTGATCTTTCTTGGTTAATGAATAAAGTATAGTTTTTCCACTTCCCTTCTTTCTAGAATGTTGCCAATAAGTTATTTTATTTTCTTGTCAAGCTATTGCTGTAATGTGAGAAACTGCTCATTACTTTTTATCCACCAGCTATAGTTTGCCAATAATGTCTCAAAATCATTTGCAGAGTAGAGGATGTGCACTCTTGGGACTAGATGCTACACCAACTTTACTGTCTAAGGAAAAGCTCTTCCTTCACCAGGGTTGGCAGGTATTTCTTTTGTTTGTTAGTTTTCCTCGACAATCGTAATCTTATGTGTTAAGGAATTGGTTGAGGTGATTACTTTTGATGTTGAGGGAAACACAATGCTTTAAAATGAAGAAAGAGAATGATTTTGTTAGTATGTAGAATGTGGAAAGATATCCTTCTTCTTGCTTCTGTTTTATGTAAAGCACACAGCCACACATGAACGACTTACCAATGATGGGTCGTCTTACCAATGGTAGGATATATTCTTGCCGACATTTGTGTTGTAAAAGCCATTGGGATTTTTATAATCACAAAAAATGGTCCAGGAAATACTCTAAATCAGACGGTTATGTTGATCAGATTGGTTTAGCTTTCAATCCATGAGTGCCCAGGAGCACGCAGCAGCATAGGGAATAGTTTCTCTGCCTGTTGTCCTTATCTGACCTGACCTAATCCAACTACAATGAAACTCCTTGCTGTGGTTTTGATGCATCACCATCAACTTATAAAGCTTGCGGAGCTGAAAATATATACTCTTTTTGTGATATTTTTCTTATACAGTTGCTCTCTTCCTTTAACATGTGGTTTTTCAGAGGGCTGTCGCTTGGGACATGCTGAAGGTTTATAGCAATTTCATAGACCCACAAGAAAGGCGCAGGTAAACTGATTCTTCACATATCCTTGGGAGTAATGCATATGCTGTCTTTTTTCCTTTTTTTTTTTCTGAGAACTTAGTGCACGTGTGAAGAGAGAAAATTAATGCGCTAGCAGGTAAAACCTTACCAAAACAAAGAAAAATGGATAGGAACTTCTCGATGGGGACACGTGAAGTACAATGATGTCCTTGGGTCATTTTGTTGTGATCCCAAATCTCTACTTTATGCACATGCTCATGTATCTGGACTGTCGCTGTAAATGTGGGCCACCTTATGGTCCAAGAATCACTTTTATCAGCTATTGTAGTGTTCAATCCAATTACGATCTCTAGAACAATCAATAAATTAGAAAAACCATTTGGATGGTTAGGGATGTTTCTCATGTTGCAAGAATGTGAAAGTGTCAAATGTTTAATCTGTATGAAAGGGTTATTGTACCATGGAACCCGGAGTTGTTATCATGTCTTCCCGAGATCGATCTCAAATGAAGAACTGCATTTTCTCCATCCAGATTTTATCACAAAGTGTTCCTTGATAGCGTATCATGCCACCAAGCACCTTTTCCCCATTTTTCCTTCATAAACTACATTGAATTTTGATTTTGTTTTCTGTTTTCAATGTATTCTGTTAATTAAAACATAAAACAAATGTTTGCAATTGTTCTGGGGTTTTAGGTTTGAGACATACAATTGGGAAGTTTCAAAAGTTGCATGGCAATTATTCCTTCCTTTGGTATCATAAACCTACCAACCTTGATGCACTGTCCTCTATGATAGAAAAAGTTTTCTTTGAAAACCTTGTTCTTTAAGTTCAGTCCCAGCTTAATTAGGTAAAAAACTGGCACATGTTTTTTTAGAGTTAGGGTTTAGGGACATGTTTTTTTCCGTCCACACTTTCTCCTTCTGTCCTTCGTATACATAATCCCTACTCCATTCGGACAATCCAGTCGGCCATCTCTCACATTGGTCCATAACTTTGGCATGCTAATCAGGCTGTGTGACTTTAATGTTCTTTATTAGCTGAGAAATTAAGGTGGTATGTATTTAATTTGACTTGATTCTTGTGTTTTATTTCCAAACGAAAATGGTGAAGCAAAACACCTATTTCGATGCCCTACTAGGACTAAGCATCTCCTCAGTTGTCTTCTTTGCATATAATGATTTGCTTTCCCAAACTCATCGTTCGATCTGATTCAGTCCACTGTTTTCCTTTTGTTTGTCGATTGAATTGCACTACTATAAAATATAAACAATGGGAGGATCTATGTTCCTACTTTCTTTTGGGAGACTGTTGACAGATTTTGGTTCTCCTTTTTTTTTTTTTTTTTTTTTTTATATTCCTTTGATTTGAGATCCAGTTTGTTTGTAGGGAACCACTAAATGACTTTTTTTTTCCCCCTCTTAGTTCCCCAACTTCTTGCTTCTTTCTTTAATCTTCTTCATTTGAAAAACAAACATGACATTATCCAAAGCTGTTTATAGCTAGAGCTTCTCATATGTTATGTTTTCTGTTGATCAGGATTGAGCGGCTAGAATTATTCGACGAGTTTGAAGAATGGCACATGATGCAGGCAAGTTCATCTATCTTTTCTTTACCAAAATAGAGAAAAGCCTCGTTCTTGAGAAAAAAATTTTGGTGGAAAATTATATTTAACACAGTCCCATACTTCCTTGAAACGTCGATATATTGCAAGTATAATATATATAGTACAAGCCAATGGCGTACGTTAGACAAGCATTCATATTATAAACTCCCAACCCTCGTTAGCAATCACACGTTTCATTTGTGTTAGTACACGAACTTTCATGTTTTTTTTAAAGAATCGTACTATCCCACCCTGCTGTGTGGGATGTAGATTGTACAGTTAAATCATGGACTAGATGATTTGTGTTAAATGGAGAGAGAGCAGCATGATACTATCTGGGGGTAGATACATTTTGTTCTCCCATTTTTATGGTGGGTGAACAACATCCAAATCGTGCGGCTCTCTCCACTAAACATTGCAATAATGTTTTCCATAATTTGACGGCACAACGCATAGTGGGATAACACGACTCTCTTTGGAAACTTGTGGGAACTGTATTTCTCAAACTACAGTAAAAATCATGAATCATTATTGAATGTTTCGTTTGAATTTTTTGAACACCAGTCCCAATAATACACAAACTTTCATCTCCCCAACTAAAAGAAAACAAGAAAAGCAAAGAGCAAATACTATGGCACCAAGGGAAGCTGCTAGCGAGTTTGCTAGTGAATGTCACTATATGATAAGAATCAGATTGGTTCTTGCCCATAGGTCAGCATGAGCAACCCAAAATAACACAAAATAGTAGCCAAAACAAACTAATTCTTCTTCTTGTTATTCAATTGATCACCCAATGAGGCTATTTATAATAGCTATAATACTTGCTCACTAAGAAAAGAGAATACTAATCCTACTAAAAATAGCAATCCTATAAAATAGAAACTTCTAGTAATAAATCCTACTCAAAATATAAAAAATATTCTTCCTAAAATATCTAATATCTAATATTATATTCCTAAATAAGAATTAACTAATATAAATCATTTTCTATCCGATGTTTTGACGTCCTGCCGCCTGCAAATATTCATCACATCTCAACGAGGGTCCCACTAGTCGACTACCGACGGCTCGAGTGGACCAATGGCCATGATGGGTCCGACTAGGTTGGGACTACATAATATGATCCTATCACTCTAGCATTCCTCAAAACAAAATTTAAATTAGTAAACTTAAAATTCTAGGGTCTGTGTTCTGGATTTATATGCACTTTATATCATTTTCCTTTTCTCTTTTGTTTGCTGTATGCTGGTTTTATGCGGGAAGATAGAATCAATTCTGATGAACCAATTGTTCTTTTTCAGGAACACTATTGTGTGGCCTATGCAATCAACGACGCCATGGTATATTCTCTAGGTCGAAACCCCTACTTACTACTGGCTTAATTTAATCTGGGTTTTTGTTTGCAGGGAATATTCGATAATTTTGGCTTTCCAAACATCAACAACAACGACGACAGCAGCAACAACAACCAGCGCCTGCTCACTACTATAGACTCAACAACTACTTAAGATGAGGAAGGCATAAATAATGAATGTTTATCCGGCTATTATTATAGTTATATATATAATTGGATATTGGAAATTCCTCGTATGGATTTGTTATTATTTTGGGATTCTATATATGTACTTGCTGTAAGTTAAATGAGTGTTTGAAATCAATTTTGGTGACACTGATGAACATGTCAGTTTTGATCTTTTCAAGTACACGTTTCTAACTAGTAGTTTGTTGATCATTTTTTCCAATGTATTATATATATGCAGAGAAGAAACGTAGTAGCAGTCGTAAGCTGCAATAATGCTCCAAACTGAAAAACAAACAAACAAACAATCAAAGAAGGTGGTGGTTTTGTTTTTGGGCATGTTCAGACTTGAGGGTGTTGACTGAAGCATGTAATGACAGCGGTTTGCCTTGATTTTGAGCTTTCAGCAAGCTGGTCTGCAATACTAGTGGGATCCACCATCCATTTGCTTTTTATGGGGTTTTAGGATTCTTGGAAAAGAAGGGAAAAAAATGGAAAATGGGAAGGTTTTATTTCGTCATTTTTATGCCTTTAGTGTGGGATGATCTTTTGTTTTTGTTTTCCTTTTTTTTTTATTCTTTTTTTACCAAATTCAATAAACTGTTAGAATGGTAGGATATGTAGTGAAGATGATTGCGAAAAGATCTCAGAAAACGTATTGGTTATATAGACCTGACAAGATAAATTTGTGATTGTGCTGTCAGTTATATAAATCATTATGTATTATCAGGGTCCGTGGAATAGACCTCTTGGTATCGGTTATCAAAAAAAATTAGGGTTTAAAAGACAATTTGGTAGTAGAACTGTAGAAGTACAATAGAATTGGTTCTGTTGCAACAGATTCTAAGGATTCTTTGGTTTAGTTGTGGCCCAGTCCTGCATGGCTTACAGCTTTAAGAAAAGGGTTTGTGTGCTAAGAAAGTTGCACCCAACTTTTGTTTTGAGCATTTATTCTCCCTTTTAAAGTGAGCCGATTGGATGATCCTCAACTTTTAATCTCCTGTAGTACGTGCATTATCTGACAGGAAAACGATACCTTTTTCATTTTATTTTTTTTTATTTTTATTTTCTAAAGCAAGATGATAGAATCATAACTCTAAAAAGAGCATCGACAATTTTAGATCATTAGATCCTTCGAATCGTGTGTCTAGTCATGTTTAACATTTCCATAACCTACCATAATCGACTAGTGGGATCCACTCCAAAATGTGATGAATGTTTCTCCATAATGGAACGTCAAGGTGAAAATTTTATATTAATTAAGGACCGTGCTTACCTGACACCACTATTTGGTGTCAATAGTGTCGACACGAGGTCTTTTTGGCCTAATACAAGGGCTTAAGGCCCACTCTAAGAGCTGATATTTTGTTAGCATGTTCTCTTTACTATATAGATCATTCTCATAAAAAATCAGCTCATTATAATACCTTTAAGTAAATCAAAAATTGGACTCTATTACTAACTATTTATGTTATTTATTTTGCTTACCGCTAGGAATATTGTCCAATTTTGATATGGTTAGAAGTTTTAGAATGAGTTAATTTTTTTAGGATGATTTACATGATGAGGAGAACATGTTCACAAATATAAACCCTTTTATTCGGTCAAAAAGGCTAGGTGTCGACACTATTGACCAGCACCATCCATTAATTAATTTCCTAATGAGTTTACAGTGAACTTTGGGGTCAACATAGTATGATGTCTCTTCACTATGTGAAACATACTCGGACAAAAATCAGTCCATTCTAGTATGATGTCTCTTCACTATGTAAAATATACTCGGACAAAAATAAGTCTATTCTAACACTTGTAATTTCATCATTCATTTACTAATTGCAAGTAAGGGTAAGAGGATGGCTATTAATTTATGTTCTGCATGGTAAAAAAAACATCTTTACTTAAAATCAACCATTATTCATATTTATGTGTGGGACCAATGTATTAATTTAGATTTTAATAAACAATTGGATCCCACAGGCCAATCAATGTTTAAATCTGCCTTTTTTTTTGTGGTTTATACCGTTGAACATTCTGTTTATTTAGAGGGCGAATTTTCAAGAGAAAAGCCAAAATCAGCGGGTGATGAGTGATGACTATGGCTGGTTGGCCCAGCAGGGAGACAAAAACCTAACTCCTTTACACCATCTTCAAAAATCACCTTTTACTCCCGCCCATTTAATTTTTCTTTTTACCGAATTACTGTTTTTTCGCGCCAAAAATAAGTTAAAAAAAAAAAGATGGTTGATGTTGCTCATCTATTTTTACTCTTTACAATCCGGGACTGGTTATTTCCATCCAACATTTAATCCCCTTTCACCCAGTTACTGTGATTTGGTGACCAGTTTTCGACAAGGGGTTACCTCGGATAAGGGGTGATCACGTAATGACCAAATCAGACATGGGGTAGCTCTAAAATTACCAAGAGGTAGCCGGTCAAAATTTGCTGACCAACTTTTTTTAAACAAAACCACAAAAACCTCGGCCTCTATTTCTTCAACTCTCGGGAGATCTTTAGCCTAATAAGATTTTTCAATCAATCATTTTGTATGTTTTATAAAATAAAAATAAAAAATCAACCATTTTGTATGTTAATATGTTATTTTCCTTTTTCCGTTTCTATTAATGATTCCTTGTCACGGTGCTATTTTGCGATTACTTATGCCACATATATTCAGATCTTTAAGCCTACTTTTTCGTCCACCTCACTTCTCAATAGCATTTTCGTACAAACTGAAATCACACTTCTCTTTGTTGGTTAGATTTTACGTATTAACCCTAATTCCTATGTCATGCATATGCATATTATCTAAAATTAAGCATATACAATAGGATTTCCCTTGCTCACGCAAGTGGGACCCTCGAAAACTAATTCACTCTCTCACTTGACAATTAGTACTCTTTTATATCCATAATGATTTTTAGACCAATACTTTTATAAAATTCATGCTAGACGCTTATGTGGTAGGGTGGGACTCATCACTTTTTCCTCTCAAAAGTGTTTTGAAGGGTTTCCAACTTATGTGGCAGTGGGATCCACCATGCCACATAAACGTTGGGCATCAGTTTCGTAAAACGATCGGTCCAAAAAGCACTCAACTAGAAATCCAACCACCACCTTGCTGGAAAAAGAGAAAAAAAAAAAAAAACATTTAACTTGGATCATCCACCACAAAGAATGCTCAAATTAATATTATAGAGATTTGTCTTTCATTGTAAATTTTAGGATAAAGATCAATTTTCTCCAACCAAACATGTTTGCTTTGTGATGATATAGAAAAGAAAGAATCTAAATAAAGATCCTCAACAATTATACTATACTTTTATGTAGAATAACATTGACCTTGTGTGGACCCAACAAGCCTACCAAAGGACAAAGTACCCCAACTTTCCTATATGGGAATTATTATTCTCTCTCTCTGTACAACCAATGAACCAAATGAAACATTTCAAAATTAGGGTGCCCCAGTTGCCCTACAGAGTGGCCCTTGGTTTACTATACTCCATTTAAAGGGTTATATTTAACAAGTAACAAAAACAAGGAAAAATAAAATAAAATAAATAATTATTCCTTATTTCTTACTTGGTTGGTCCCCACTTAAATTTGACAACCACAACTTTCTGTCAAATCTTTAAGACTTTCATTCTCCACTTGCTCTCAAATTTCCTTCTTTTTTTAGAGATTGGTGCATGTTATAATGCAATCTTTCAAAACCCTTATCATATATAATAGTTAACCCATCATCAAGATTAATAATCATTTTCACATCAATTTACATCTACTTTTTTTTTTCTTTCTTTTTTTTTTATTTCCACTATTGGACATTAATACAAAAGCAGCGGAAACCACTCATATCACATAAATCAAGCTTAACCCCACCATGCACCCATTTGTGGTTAAAGGATGCATGCATCATCTTATTTCAAATCAGGATCTTTATATAGAGATGCTTCAAGATTATCAGTTGATTTTAGGTTGAAAATGTTATTTCCCATTTAGATCATCTTTCACCTTAAATAAACCCATTTTTAACACTAGTATGTGGTGATTAAAATTCAGTCGTGATTGAGTAATTCATCTTACCATTAAATTGAAATCAATGGATGATGGAGTTAGCCTCGGATCATATGGACCCAATAGTAAGAGAACACCTTACATGATAAAAGCATATCTATGATAAAAAGAAAATATTTTCGTCCAAAATCAACCTTTAGAATATACCATTTCCAAGCAGACCACACAAAACATTTTACAAAAGCAATGTGCGAACAATATCCTGCATCATCTATCTATATTTTTAATTTGAGAACTATTTGACGTTAAATAATACTATTTAATGATCTTATAATGTTATAATTTAATTTTTATTTAAAATTTAATTAAACACCAAATATACTTTTTATTACATTTTAAATATACATTTGCTAGCTAATTAAAAAAAACAAAAAAAACTTGCAAGGCGGTTGATTTCAAATATTTGGCAAAAGTATATTTGCCTCATCAACTTTGGATTTTTAGGAGTACTCTTATATAGTTATGGTGTTTTGGATGCTATTAATAATAATAATAATACTCCTAAATAATTATATTTTAGAGCACGTACTTGAACGTATCTCCATGCAATCTGACACACATTTAATTGAGCAATACTACAAGGACACCAAATTTTGACACCAAAGATTACATCTGCTTATTTTATTAATTGAAAACCAATCATGAAAAAGCATTAATTCCATTTCAGCCCCTCGTACCACTTTTAAAAAGCTGATGTAATATTTGGTGTCAAATTTTGGTGTTATTCTAGCAAAACTCCATTTAATTTGTCCTTTCAAATGGCCAGGGTAGCTCGAAAACATCTCTAGGCATTTAAAATGTTGGAGTTTGAAGGCTGCTGTAAAAATAGAAGGTTAATATTAGAGTTACAACAATGTATAGTGGATGTAATTATTTTGTAAAGGGCGCGATTTATGAAAAAATTCAGAACCAACATATTTATCGTTTATTACAGTTTGTTATAAGTTTAGCATTACTCAAAATAAAATATTTTTTTTTTAATTTAAGGGAAAAAAATTTAGATGTTTTAAGGCAAGTTAGTGGGATCCCTAAATCAAGGTCTCTTACACTATTAGATCTATCAAGGGAGCGGAGAAAATAGTGTCACGCGAAGAAAAGATCATCGCTGTTGAGCGATGGACTGTCCATCTGAGATCAAAAGACCTTCCATCTATAAATGGCCACCGGTCATCTCTTTACTATCAAATCAAATCCTCTTTAAATTCTATCCCAAACTTTTCATTATAAAGCTCCATCCCTCAACCCATGGATCACATGTTTTAAAGGATTCTTATTGAATTTGCCTTTACCTATTCAGAGTTTTATTTTTTAAAGAAAAAAAAAGAATTAAGTAGAAAATTTTGTGAGATTAGTTTGTATCTGGGGTTTATTAAGGTCAGCATAACATTTGTTTTGAAGGTAGATTAAAAATTTTAACCCCCAGAATCCTCGCTTCTAAAAAGAAGTAAAGCATCTAAGCATGTCTTAAGGAAACAATTAATTAATTAAAGAATAATAATAATATATAAATTAAGACAATAACTGAGGGGGCACTGTGATCTGCCCTAATTATCTAATTTTAAATTCCTCCAGACACTATTTTCTTGTGTTTTTTTCCCTTCAACCCCACACACTTTTTTTTTTTTTTGAGAAAAAGTCAGTCTTCTTCTATTTTTATCTTTATTTTTGTTAAGAAAAGGAAAAAAAAAAAAGAAAGGAATGCACCTCATCTATCTATCTGTCTCAGTCACTCTGTTTGCAAGATATACGGTAGACCGTTGGATTGGTCGGTGGTACAGCTTACTCTGACACCAACCACATGAACCCTTAAGTACTTAAAAAGGTCAATTTACATCTATATGATTATATATTATATATATGGGAGAAATCGGTTGACAAAAAAAAAAACGTGATTGTGGGACTCAGATTAGAGACGATCTAAGTGGTGATTTTTAATTATGATACTCTCCTAACCATGAAGATTATTCTTACAAAAAATCAGGTCGCTTCAAAACTTCAAACTCAATATTCAAAAGTTGGTTAGAAATCAATGGTAAAGTAATTGAAAATCATCAGTAAAGTTGGGAGTTAAGTAATGCTAGGGGCTAGCCTGTCAGGGGAACTCGAGGAAGACAATCTAGCTTGTGAGGACCACATAGAGATGATCCAATGACTAATTTTTAGCGAAAAATCTCTCATTAACATCTACGTTACCCTTACAAAAATCAAATTCTTCTAAAACTTCTAACTCCACTAAATCTTGGTTGGAAATCAACTATAAGTTAGATTGCTCAATCACCATTAAAATTGAATAACTTTTTTTTATAGGATTAGAAGTTCTAGAATGAGTTGATTTTTTTGCGAGGGTTAATCATCTACATAGTAAAGAGAGAACACTCTACAAAAATCAAATCTTGCATCATCTGCACGTGGGTCCCTCAAGTTAGATTATCTTCCTTGGGTACCCAACGCACTCGAGTCCCCAAGCATTTGGATCGAAACTAAAGTTTATTTAGTCAAGACATAGCTAAGATTTTTGTGGGATACTTAAAAATTATCCAAGAGTTGATTTACGACGAAGATGTTCTCATCACATAAATCACCCGAATCTAATACATTATACCCCCATCAAATGTGGGATTAAAATTAATAATATTTATGGACGGCCCATAAATCACCACACTTTTACGAGAGTTAGGAGTTATAGAATAATGTGATTTTCAATTACTAGTTCATCTTTTGGCAACCCTTGGATCATCTTTATACAAAAATCTTGACTAAGCTCTAGCTAAATAAACTTGGTGGCCAATCCTAACTCTATAATCAAATATAGAATTGTTATAAATTGTTCAAGATACAGGTCTTACGCCATAAATGATCAACCACATTCATCTAACAGCTACTAGAAGAATGAAGAAACCAATTAGAAACACTTAATAATGAATTAGGGCAAGATTGAAGATGCAATGAATTGACTCATCAAGTTTGAAGATGTAAGATTGAAAAAAAAAAATCTATTTATTTTTATTTATTTTTTCCTTTTCTTTTTACCATTTATGATGATATTCGTGATTGAGACCGTAGTATTCTATTTATTCCCACGCAAAAATTGGCCCCACAGTCAAGCAAACAAACATGAAGAGGAAGTGGTTGCAAGCAAACAAAGAGCAATGCTGGATAGCATTTTCATTTTAGAGAAAAAAATCACTTTTATTACTTTAGAAAAAGTGAAGCCAGCAGTTTAATTTCCAAATAAACCTTTAATCCTCCTTTTTTGAGTTCTCAAATGTGAAAATGGTCTCCTTTCCGACAAAGCAAATCTATTCCATTCTCTCTCTAGAAATTTTTTTTTTTAACTTAATCTTCCCCTTTCCCTGAAATTAAACAAAACCAAAAAGCCCTACAACGCCTTAATTGGGCATCAATTTCTTTACTCCACCCACTTCCCCTGCTAACCAAACCACAACTTTAAAGCTAAAAGCACTGCAAGTTAGAGTTAAAAGTCATTGAATTATGCAGACTCAGAACCGAGTCCAAGGCAGTTAAGAAGGAGTTCAACTCACCCTCTTAAAAATTAGTAGTTAATTGTTAACATGTTAAAGTATAAGCGGATTTCAAACCCTAAGAGGGCGTTTGGCAACCAAAGTGCTTTTGAGAAGTAAAAAATCATGAGAAACTTGTATGGCAAACTACTGACTTATAAGTCAATAAGTCGAGTAAGCCAATATAACATGATCAGAAGCCAAAATGAAAAATATTGAACTATTGCTGGTCTCCAAACCACCCTCTAATCATAATTAACCCCCAACAACTTCACCATCTCATCTTTGATTTGTGGTAGGCCTAAGTGGGAGTGACTTGACTGCTTGCTGGTCTCCAAACCACCCTTATCTCCAATAACAAATTTGCAACCTCATGTGTCATGGTCAGGAGAGCCAGGCAATCCCAATTTGAATCGACCGATTTTGAATCAACCACGCTCGATTCAAAGCAGATTGTGTCTCGGCTGTGAGAGAGTAAGACTATGATACATTGCATGGTAATGAAAGCACAAGATTATAGAAGAACACCTGAAGGAAACAAAGAGTCAAAGACAAAAGAGAAACAATAGAAGGATATATATATTTATTCACGTGCTTGGCAAGCCCAACCTAGCTCTGTTACAAGTTACAACAACATAAAGCAATTTCCTGTACAGACACATCCCCCCTCCCATCTTCCAAGACCAAGAAGATGATAAAATGGTAAAATTTCATATATCTACACATCCAACCCCAACCAAGAAAAAAAAAGAGGGCCTCGACTGAAAAATCTCAGCCCTCTGCTTAATCTTTTTACCGCGAAAAAACCAAAACAAAAGGACAAAAAAAAATATATTATCTATTTAATAGAGTAGGAACGAGTACACACACCTTGGAGCGTCTCGTTGAACAAGCCGGAGAACATGGTCATAGCCTGGAACACACCGGGCAAACCAGTTTGTATGTTATTGAGCGTCATTGCCCTCGTCACCTCAACTGCCTTGGAGTATTTCGACGTTTCATCCTCCACTCGTCTTCGGCACGCTGCAAGCTCCATCTTCTTCTCTGCAAGTGGGTCCCGTGCATCAAAGACCTGTCCTCCATCCTCGGATGGTCGTCCACCATCGGGAAGTGCAATCCCAACCATTGAATAAGATTGGTAGAACTTCTTCTCAATGCTGCGGAGCGCAGAAGCCTTTTTTTCAAGCTCCTTTACGGCAGTCTCTTCCCTCTTTTTGATTTTGAGCTCCTCTGACTGTTTCGTGGAAATTACATGGACAACATTGACAAAACTCTTTATGGACTCAGATGCAACGGTATCAGGCAGGCGATCTAGGGATTGCTTCCATTCGTCTAAGAATGCAAAGAGGTCCGAGGGGTTTGTGGTGGTCTCAGTGGTGGTTTCGTCCTTTATGGGGTGGAGGGTGAGCTTGAGCCAACTGTGAAGGGACCGGACATAATCACGTTGGTATTTTATAAGGCGGCAAAAGCTGGAGTGCCAAGACGATACTGCAGATTCAAGGTGACGGGTTGCTTGCCGGTGGAGGTCAGAGGTTGACTCTCCTTTAGCTGCACGGTTTACAAGGCCACGAACTTGTTGGACAATGTGATTCTGGAGTTCATGGAACTGGTTCATTGATCTCCACATGTACATCAACCTGCATTACATATTTTCAGGACATTTAATAAGCAATTATAGTTTATATTCAGGTCACAAAGACGATAAAGTATTGTTTTCTTGGACATATGTATTAGATTAAAAATGGAAGGGGCCATGTTAAATGTTCAAGCAGGTGCCAGCAATGTGGATCCCATAGTCCATGGTGCTTGAACATGCTGAAGAAACAGTTCGGGTCAGTTATGCCCGCGATCATAGATAATGACCCCTAAAGGACGCTCCAAAAGATCTGTGCCTAGTTATGCAATGTTTGATAAGCAAGTATAGTTCCTGAGCCACCAAGTTTTACTGCCAAAGTTATTAAAGGGTGAATCGCACATGATAAACTTCAGAACATCTCTCATGCACTGTCATACACCAGAAATGTCCATTAACCTCAAAGAATAGTGATGGACCACATCAGAGTTATGGCTCATTGACCCTATTAGCCAAGTATGACTGAGACTGATCACTGATGTAATTCTTATACTATGGCCTATCTGATTTTTTATTTTTATTTTTTTCTTTTGGTGGAAATGGTCTATCTGATTTAATAATTGCAACTGATAGAAACTTTCAACAATGTGGATGCAAGAGATTACTACTAGTCACTGCAATCCTAAAATCAAGATAACAGCAAAATAGAATGGAGGAAAACTGGGTTACCCATGACATAGCTCCACAAGCTGCGGTGTGAGTTCAGTGTCTCTAACATGGATGATAGCAGAAGAGGTGGTGGAGACAGCCTGTGACGTTACCAGAATTAGTGACTGCAGCCTCTTTATCGATGCCTTTGTCTTGTCCAACTTAGCTTCTCCGCCTCCCCTGTACTCCTGAGTTTGCAACGAAGCCAGCTTCTTCTCATGCTCAATATTTGCCCCCTCACGAGCCTACAAACAATCAACACCTAATGCAGATTAGCAAACCTTTGGACTAAACCAAATGGCTTCATCATACCTCAAAGCTATTGAAACCTATATTCTTCCAAACAGTTACGAAAATCTCAACACTTGGAAATGGTATTTTAGCAACCTCAGTGTTATCCAATGGGATTCCTTGTCTTCAGCAGAAAACAGTGACAAGCCATAGAAGAGAACAGTTGATACCGGGACACTACTGGACCATTCTGGTAGTAAAAAATTTCTCCAAGAAACGAAACCTAAATATTTCTTGTCAAACGGTAGTAGAAATCATCATATCAATGACTGAATCCACATAGGAAACAGTAAAATGATTATCCTATTACGCCATTGAAGTCTACTTAGAGCCACATACTCAGTCTAGGAATGTACCAATCTTCATCCACATTGTTTTTGCCCTTCACACCTTCCCAATGCATTAATCGAAAGTCCTTCACACAAACAGCACTACAAGGTCTAGAAACAATCTTTAAACAATGCAAATCTCGACAGCCCGAGGATGACGCGGCGAGAAATATCAATACCCTCAACTCAGTGTCTCGCAATATGAATTATCCAAGTAATATTTACATACAAAATAAACAAGGGATTCTAGTCATTTCAGGATGGTGGATTATTTCTCCTCATTTTCACCCAAAATTGGAGGTGCATTTAGTTTCACAACGAAGCAAACAGATAAAATAAATGTAACAATATCAGAAAAATACCTTCACTTCCTGGTAGAGCTTCTTCTCCCAGGCCAAGAGCTGCTCCAAAGTCGAGCAATGGCTCTTTAGACCGCCTGGTTCATTGAGCGAAGCTGCATCCAGCCGGTACTTTATCTCCAATGGTGGCTTCGCAGTCCAGCTTGAACTCAAATTAGTCAATAAACTATTCGAGTGATACACAGTCTCTGTCAAAAACAAATTCCCCACGGAGGAAAAAAAAAATTAAAAACCTTGAATTTTAAAAAACCCTAAACGAGGAGATGGAGAGATTTCAATCAATTATAACAAAAAGCTTTGATTTGATTCAATAAACCCTAATTAACTTACTCTTCAATTGGCGAAAACTGCGATCCAGCTGAGCTCGACTTATCTCTAGCAGATCTGAGACAGGTTCACCGGCGGCAGCTGCCTTTTCAAAGTAATCCTTGATTGATGCTGCAATTTCAGCAAGATCTCGATGTCTGACTACCAATTTCATGTCGGAGATCTCGCCGCCACCGCCACCGGTGCCACCAATGTTCCAGCTGACTGAAGATCCAGCATCGTCTGATTTATTATCGGATTTCCCCATTCCCATTGATTGTCGGTTCGATTTTGAAGCGACATCATTATGAACAGATGATCCGAAATTCGATCTAGAACCAATCTCAGATCTTGATTCTAGGTCTTCGTTGTCTGATTTGGTGTCTGAGCTAGTTGTGCTGTAGTGATCTCCCCATTCACTGCAATGAACTTCTTCTCTCTCCTCTGTTTCTTCTTCTTCGTCTCCTTCCTTATCAAGGTGGTGGTGCTGGTCGTGTTGGTGGTGATGCTGGTCGTGTTGGTGCTGGTGCTGGTCGTGTTGGTGGTGGTTGGAGTGGTGGTCGTCGTCAGTATGTCGCCCGAAAAAATCAGAACCAGGAGGAGATGGAGGGTAGAAATTCTCCCAGTTCCATACTGAAGATGCCTGAGAAAGAGTTTCTGAGTAAGTCGAATTCGTCGTTGGGTAGTCAAATCTCTTGGAGGTTTTACGGATGGGAGTGTAAGAAGGGCTTGAGTCTGAGAGTATGTGAGGAAGTTTGGAGCTTCTAATGGTGGGAGAAGAAGAAGGAGAGTAATGTTGAGGTGGTGGTGGTGGTGGTGGTGCCGGAGATGTAGAGAAAGAAGCTGAACGAAGTGGTTGCGGTGGTTGAAAATGAGGTTTTCGTGTACTAAAAGTAGCAGTAGTAGTAGTAGAAGAAGAAGAAGGGTTTCTTAGGAGAACAGCAGGAGTTTGATCAGAGACAGAGAGAGGTTCACCAGAGGCGAAGTCGTAGAGAGCAGAACCAGTTAAACGGAGGGAACGAAGGTAGTCAGAGTGAGCGGCGGAGAGGTGGTGGCGGGCGTGAACCGCTTCTTTCATGAGGCGTCGCCGCTCCTTGCAACGCCTCACTGTATCTTCATTATCTAGTTTAGATGCCGTGCATCCTCCCATTTCCGACGAATGTGCCGGTTGCCTTGACTGTGGCGCGTTTTTTCTTCTTTTTTTTTCTTTTTGGCTGCTCGCGTCGCGCCCCGCCCCGCCCGATTTGCGCGCTTTTGTATGAGATAGAGAGTGAGAGAGTGAGAGAGTAGAGAGTTCTTATTTTCTCTACTAAAACAGAGAGCTTTATTATTTTCTCTCTCTAAAAAAACCATCTTCTCTATCTACACTCTACTACTATCTACTACCTCACACACACTTTCGATGTCACCGTCCATCAACCAATTTTTTTCATCAAAAAGTAAATAAAATTGAGATGGAAAAAAGAGTCACAAAAGAAATTCTTTTGGACCGTTTGCTTCTTTTTTTTCAAGTGGGAGAATTATTTTATTGATAAAAAGAAAAAGAAAAAAAAGTGGAAAAATTGTTTTCTACTGAGAAAAAGTAAGAAAGAAAACTTTGATAGCCATTTGCATCTTGGGGGTGTCAACGGATAGCTTTTGGATCTGGGGTGTCTCACTACCCCGGATCCAGGACCAATTTAGGATTTTCGTTCCGATTCCAGTTTCGGTTCTGGAATTTAAATAGGATTGAAAGAGTCAACACAGATAAAGGGTAACCTTGAAATCTTCATTTTGAACAAGGGCTGACACAAACAATGTTGAGGGGTTATCATCTAGGTCAAATTGTTTGATCAATCCTTTTCTTTTTTTCTTTTCCTTTTTTTGTTATGAGAATGGGGTTTTGGGCATTTGGGCTCCTGAGTTTATTAACAAACCCCTGATCATTAAGTTTGCGTGTTGATTCCTTAACCAAACTATTGTAGGTCACAGTTTAAGTACACTACGAAAGCTATTGGGTCAATGATGTTCGCGAAAAATCTACTTTGGTAAACAAATTATAAGAGGGGGTTTGGCAACCACTTAAGAAGTTGAAGAAAAAAATTTGTATGGTAACATTTTTTTCAAAGTGACTTCTAGAAGCAAAAAAGTTACTTTTTTTTAGTACAAAACTTTTGTTTTTCTACCTCTTAGAAGTTGCTTCTCCTCGAGTACCGTGTAACAACTAATAACTCATCATTTTTTTAGACTTATAAATCAGTAGTTTACCATACAAACTTCTCCTTATTTTTTACTTCTCAAAAGCACTTTTACTTTTTTAAAAGCAAAAGCACTTCTGCTTCTGGTTGCCAAACGCCCGCTAAAACTCTCTAATTCAGGAGAAAAATAGTGAACCTCAAAGGGAAAGAGTAGTTGGAGGCAAAAGTCTAATTCATTTATTAATTAATTAAGACTCAGATTATTGCACCATGTCTTATTGCGCCACTCTTTTTTTTTTATCAGTAGATTTGTACGTAAGAAGGATTTAGTACCTACCTCAACAACTTTACCACTCCAACCCAGGTCTTATTGCACTACTTATTTTTGTAGGGTCCACATGAAAATGATTCGAAAACTAGTTTTTTGTAAGATTGTTTTCCTCATCACATAGATCATCATATCAAGAAATCAACCTATTCAAGAACTTCTAACCCCCTCAAATGAGCCCTTAAAAAATATAGGTAAATTTTAGATATTTTTATTAACCATTGATTTCCGATAAACTTTTGATGGAGTTAGGAGTTTTATAATGAGTTGATCTTCAGATATGATAATCTTCATAATAAGGAGAATATCCTCACCGAAAATCAGCCCTCAGATTATCTCCATATCAGCTAAACTTTGCTCTATAAAAATAAATGGTGTAATAATGGCGCAATAAGACTTAGTGCAATATCCTTCCTCATTAGTTAAAGCATAATAATCTACAAATCTAGTACCAGGAGATCTTTACATAGATAACTCCCAAAAAAGAGATGCCAAAAAGTACATTAAAAACACCGCGGTTTGAAAAAATTACACCTAACTCACTATTTTTAAACTAAATACAAAAAACAGCACCCTCCCCCAATTTTTACCTAAAATCTCTCGACAATACCCTCTTAGCTATTTACTGTCTAGACTATTTATTCTTCTATCTAGACCTTTTATTCTTCATTCTAGACCCACATGTGGGATCATTTTATCTAAAATATAAAGATATTTTGGGGTAAAATAAGGGGTGGGTGTTGTTTTTATTTTTAATTTCAAAATGGTGATTTGGATGCAATTTCTCCAAACTCTGATTTTTTTATGTAGTTTTCTCAGAAACTAGCTAAAAGTGGAAAACCACACTAAAAATACCCTAGTTTGGTAAAAGTACACTCAAATCACCATTTTCAAACTATAAATAAACATAACACCCACCCCGTACTTTACCCCAAAATACCCTTACTTTTAGATGAAATGAAACATAATATCCCCTTCAATTTTCGCATGGAACATCGGATCACCCACATCTCTCTACAAAATTAGATAAAACCTTTCAGGTCCATCATACCCATCGTACTCTTCTTCCCCATCTTCAATTTTTTTCTCCTCTCTTCCAATCTATCATAATCAAAGCTTGTAGTTTGGTTGAGCAGAAGCTTTAACATCTACCACGAGTAGAGACGGCTTTGGGTTCTTCTTCTTCAAGAGAATATTGTCCAGAGGATAATCGCAATAAGAGAATGTAGACCCAAAGTTCCACAATTGATTTTGAATTAGGGCACCGACAACCTGCACAGGAAGAATGAACACAGATCGATCGTGAAGATTCCTTGGCGCCGGGGTGGTGCCGGCCTAAGGGTCTCCGACGGTCAAGTCAGTTTCGTGTTAACAAGACGGTTAAACGGAATATAAAAGATAAGTAGATTTGTGTTACCTATCCTCGTAGATCGTAGCCGGGTTCGATGGAAGATTGGATAGCAACCGTTAGATCTCTACGTTGCAATCGTATTCCCTGCAGGGAAGGTTATCTTTGGCAATGGGAGTTTCGGAGTTGCAGAAGACCTTTTAGAAAGTGAGTAAGCGTACCCCCAAAAAAGTGTCCCTCCAATCTGTCCCCCTTTCTCCTTTTATAGGAGGAGGATCGAGATCAGTCATCCTGGAATCTCGGGGTAGTCTACCCAAATATCAGGAAGATATTTTGGGATCTACCAAGACTAGCTCTTCCTTTGAACTTGTCAGCCCTAATGAAGATATGATGACGGTGGATGAGTCCTACGTGGACTGAACTCCTCGTTTGAACTAGTCAACTCTTATCTGCTTTTGAATATTGGGTCACAGAGGCTGAGACCTTGGGCTACTGGGCTACTGGGCCATTGGGCCTGTCAGCGAATTTTGGCCACTACAGAGAATTACTATTTTAAAGCTCCACCTTAGGTTTTTTATGAATATTAGGTTTCGAAAAAAGATGGGTTTTGGGTTGGCTTAGTGAAAAAAAAAGCCTATCTTGAGGCTATGTCTCTCCTAGATCGGTAAATTAGGGATTTTAGGGTGCTTTTGGTTTAGGGTTTAGGCCTTAAAAATTATTTTTGGTCGAATTGGGTTGTAGTTATTTATTAAGAAGTTACATATGTTTGCATTTTAGAGAGCTCAATTTTGTGGGATTATGTTAATTTGCTATCTGAATTCAGATATGATTTAAAATGTAAAAAATTATTCTAATATGTTGAATGAATTTATTTGGTATGTTGGATTATTACATAACTTGTATGATATAATTTTCTTAAAAAAAATTAATTGATTTGGTGAGCTATGTTAATTTGGTTAAATATGGATAGACGCAAAGCTCGTGTAGTTATTATCTACAAAAAACTTAATGATAATACTGTTGCTGAGGGTATTTTCTTCCAAGAAAAGAACTTTTAATCAACATGACTAAAGAATATAGTTGGTTCTCCAAATTCAACTGTAAAAGTGGCTTTTGGCAAATTAAGCTTACTGAGGAAAGTATCCCTTGGACCAATTTTAGCACACCACAAGGTCAGTATGAATGGTTGTATATGCCATTTGAGCTTAAACCCCCTAATGTCTTTAAGAGAAGAATTGACAAAATCTTTAAAGACATGGCAGAATTTTGTTTTGTATATGTTGATGATATACTCATGTTCTCTAGAAACAGAGAAGATCATTTGAAACATCTTGAAATAGTAATTGACCAGATTGTCAAACATGAGATTATTTTAGGTGGAAAAGAAAATCTTTATGACAAAAGAAGTCATTGATTTCTTAGGAGTAACCATAGAAAATAGTGAAATACAAATGCAGCCAGTGGCGGATCTAGGTTATGGAGTGGGTGGTCAGTTGACCACCCTCAGGTTTTAAAACTTACCTAATATATTTCAGTTTGACCACTCTATGTTCTTTGATCCATAGTTTTTAAAACTTACCTTAATATATTTCAGTTCGACCACTAATGTTCTTTGATCCATAGTTGACCATCCTATATTTTTAAAGAGGAGGAATATTGTACCATCCTTATTAAACTACTATTGCACCTTCACATGGAGCAGATCCGAGGGCTATTTTCAATGAAGATGTTCACAACACCATGTATATCATCATATCCAAAAATTAGACCATTCTACAACTTCTAACCCTCTCAAATTAGCCCTTAAAAGATAAGCAAATTTAAGCATCTTTTTTTAACCATTGATTTTCAAATGACTTTTGATGTAGTTAATAGTTTTAGAATGGGCTAATTTTAGGATATGATGATCTATCTAGTGAGATGAACATCCTCACTGAAAATTTTTCTTTGGATCATCTTCATGTAGATACCTTTGCAAAAAAAAAAATGGTACAATAGTGGTGCACAAAGGAATGGTGCAATATCCCTCCTCATTTTTAGAACATTTCATAAAATAACTAATTTAACATCAAATTTAATGCACCATTAGATATTGAAAAGTGTGCTTATTTTTAATCTTTTAGAACCCAGTAGAAGACAAGAAAAAACATTCACATGAAAATACAAGAGAGGTAGATGGGGGGCTGTAAAGGCCTGGAGGTGCGAAATTGATGGCTTCTCTCACTTTAACCCTAATTTTAAAAAAACTACATGAAGAAGAAAAAATGGCAGACGACCAAATCCCCATAGGTTTTGGTAAAAATCTCTTCTCATCCTTTCACTTTTTCGATTTTATTGGCATGAATACCTTTAGATGCTGCAAAAAGTTTCTTAATAGTCAACCTGAGGTTAAAGATACTTTTTCATGTAAAGTTAATGGAATGACTCGGTCAACACTGACTTGGTCAATATTGACTCGCTCACCCTCAAGGAAATTTTTGGATCCGCCCCTGAATGCACCCACATGTACTAGAAAAAAATACATGGCTTTCCTAACAAGTTAAAAGACCAAAAACAACTTCAATGAAGACGAAAGTAAAGTTCAAGAGATTAAGGATCTCTGTAGAACCTTGCCTAAGCTTACTTTACCAGAAGAAAATGATTTAATCATCTTAGAAACAGATGCTTATGATAATCATTGGGCATGCATTTTAAAATGCGAAGAGGAAAATGAACAAATCGAAAGCGATTGTGCCGGTATTATTGTGGAACATTCAAAAATCCTGAAAAGAGGTGAGCCAATAATGATAAATGGATATGAGTTAAAAAAAACCTTTTGAAAGAAAACATTTTCAAAACCTCGAGAAAATTCACTGATAAGATTATTATAGGCAATCTTTGGGAAAATTTATGTAGCAAAGATTAAAATAATCTTCTAGACACAATGAAATGTCTTTGTAAAAGATTATTCGATATCAAAATCCTAGAAGAGGATTTGAAACATGAAGATCTACATAAAATAGAAAGTAGCAGTGTTGAAAATCTCCACATCCAAGAGAAAAGAAATGCCAAAAAGGTAAAATACATTCTACATCCTGATATGAGTAGAATTGTAGAAGAAACTTTTGAGAAAAAAAAACTCGGTTACAATTTGCAAAAGAATTACAGAGATAAAAAAAAAAACTTGGCCTAGTACCATTAAAGTTGTTAATGGATATTACATTGGCCACAAACAACTTTTTGTCATGGCAGAATATGATCAGGAAGAAAAATTGTGGTATTATGAGAATAGATTCATCAAGTTTCTTATCAGCAAAGAGATTGATGATTTTAAGGATTTTCTCATATTCTTATGAACACCATAAAAATTATAACCCAAGTGGCTTATTAAAATAGTCTAATTACTCTTTGTATAACTTTGGCACCCCCAGAATGGGTCGAGATCGAAAAAGAAGAAAAAATTCTCCCAGCAGACCATCTTATCAAGATTATGTTCGAGGAGAATAAATCAGAAGATTTCCAGAATTTTATTGAAACCTACACAGAAATCGAGCCTACCCAAGTAAGGGCATTCGGGATAAGCTCAATCCAACACGAAGCCAAGTATAGTCACAACTTCCTTATTTGCAGAGGGATAGAAAACTATAATCGAAGTTAGTAACTTCATTAAAACAAACCAAGAAAAAATTTACGAACTACTATTCAATAACGAAGTATATATGTACTAGCCTACGAACGGTTAAATTTCTTGAAGCCATGAAAAATAAGGCTAACAAAAAAAGAAAAACTACCGTCGGAAAAAACAACAACCTTTGAAGATATTTTTCAAACAAAGAAGAAGAGTTCAAGAAGAATCTTGTTAGCTACTACAATGATGGCTACGATGGGTTATGTAACGACCCAAAATAATTTAGTTGACCAGTCAATGTCAATCCGAGTCAATTAGAGTCTAATCTAACGCTTTGACCGTGAAACTTAAATAAATTAAATTTAGTATTAAAATAATTAAACTTGAAATTAAATAATGAGTTTTTGTTCGAAGAATTATTTAAAGAATCTAGCCGTACGAATTGATAGGTCTCAAAAAGTTATCGAATTTCGACTACTCACACGCGAAAATCGGAGATCGTATGAGGTCGATTCGAGACCCGGAACGCGATTTTGATCAAGGTCAAAGTTTACCCGCGATTTTGACCAATCATCTCAGGTACATATGATATAGGAATATGTGTGATGTATTAAAAATTAACCTTGTAAGTTATCCCTACACTTAACTTTTGTATATGGTGTATACACAAAACTTGTATACATGCATATAACAAAGAATTTCTCTTGTCTCATCCTTTAATAAGTTCAATTAGAACTTTTCTTCAATTCCACCGTATGAAATTTGTTAGAAATATCAGTAGAGAGTTAGTGAGAGAGAGAGTTAGAGAAATCAGTGGAAAGAAAGGAAAGAAGAGAGAAAAGGACGGCAGAGAGAAGGAGAGAAAGAAGGAAGAGAAGGAGAAGGAAAGGAAGAGAGAGACGACCGTGAAAGAGAGATGACGCCGACGACGATGCTGCCGGCGATGATGACGGGAAAGAGAGAGTTAGAGAGAGAAATTAGTAAAGAGTGAGCTAGAGAGAGACGGCAGAGATTGAGAGAGAGACGTGAGAAGAAGAAGAAGAAGAAGATGATGATGATGATGATGACGATGGGGAGATCGATTGGGCCGTGATTTTGTTGTTGGAGGTAAAAATTGGAAACCCCAAACCCTTAATTTATTATTCCTTTTGCTGAATTTGTTGGAGTGGGTTTGAGTTAGATTAAGTGTTCTAAGTTAAACAGGGTCTAAAGATTGAATTCTTATATTCCTTTTATTTTGGGTTACAAACAAGAAATTAGATGATTTCTTTTAATAGGTTGAACTAGGGTTTGTAGTTCCAACCCTTTTTGTGTTAATTTAACTTCGTGAATTTAGATTCATAAGTCATAAGGATTTGTAAGTTTTCTTCTAATTGGAATTAATTGGATGGAATTCTCAAATCATCAATTTTATGAGGATTTGAATAAAATTCATATTTTAAATCTAATGATTGTAGAGAAATTTAGATCGAATCCTTGCTGGAAATTGAGGAGTTTCAGCTGAATTTTGGAGACACTCAACCTTATAATGATTTTAACA
>MVGT01003393.1:104072-145090 GCA_002174775.1 Macleaya cordata
GAGTATAATTTGAAGAATCGAACCGTACGAATGGATAGATCTCGAAAAGTTGTTAAATTTTGACTACTCACGCGCGAAAATCGGACACTAAATGATCCCAAACCAAAGTCCGGAACACGATTTTGACTAGTACCGAAGGTACTCGCGATTTTGACTAGTACTGAAGGTACTCGCGATTTTGACTAATTAAACTTTATCAAATTGTATATATATACTATATATATATGTATTGGGTAATGTATTAAAGAGTAATTTTATAAATCTTTCCATTATATATACATACTTTGTTGTATGTGCTTATACCTTAGTATAACCTAAGTAAATAATCCTTTTATTATTATTATTATTTTAGTTTTACTTTTTTTTTCTTTTTTCCCACCGCCTAGATTGTATATAGGAAAGAAAGAGAGAAATCTCTCTTATACTTCAGTGAGAGAGAGAGACGGTGAGAAGGAGAAGAAGGAGAAGAAGAAAGAGAGAGAGAGAAGAAGAAGAAGAAGAAGAAGATGATGACGATGGTCCGATGGGAGAAATCGTAGGGACCATTTAATTTGTGGATTGAGGTATAAATTTGAAATCCTAGCTTTTCATTTTGTTTTTAATTAGATATTTTATGTTGTTAATCTTAGTTTTCAATTTTAGGGTTGATTTTGTTAATAGTTTAAGGTTTGATTAGACTTTTCAAACCCTTAATTGATGAAATTGATAATTGGGAAGGTTGCTTTTGACCTAAATTTATTGTTTTGGGTTAGATTGTAGATTCAGAAGTCTAAATTAATTGAAGAGGATATTTAGAGCAAAGTGGGTTTGTAATCCTAAAGCCCTTAATTGATTTGATAAGGACCTAGTTTGGGAGTTATTTCAAAAACTTGAGATTGATTTTGATTTTGTGGTTAATTCTAGTGGATTGAATTCGTTAGTAGTGGCAAATTTAATAAAATCGAATTTTAGGTTCAATAATTTTGAGGTATTTGGTTTCCTCTTATTAATATTAAAAGAGGATGACTAAAAGGACCTCGACCCTTGTAGTGACTGTTTAGGTTAGAATTTAGATTCCTAGGCTATTTTATATGAAATTAGTATGAATTGAATTGAGTTTTGAAAGTAAATTAAATGTGTTGTTTACAGTTGGGAGTGTGTACTAATGCCAGTACACTAATTGGAGGAAATTAATGCAGTAAAGAGTGCCTTGCGGGATTTGAGGTAGGAACTTATAAATACTCTCTTATAGCTATTAAAGTACTTTCAATGCTTTTGACAGAGTTTAGATTCATAAATCAAATGTAATTATTTTGCAAAGCATGCATGATTTATTTGTGATGTCCGATTGATGTGAAAATGATTCTCCAAAAGTATAGTTTTACATAGTGATGTAAAACAATAATAGTTATTTTTAAAATAACTAGATTCTAATAATTATATATATGAATGAGTTATATATATATAAGTATATTAATGATTCTTTTTTCTTACTTATAGTTAAATAAACTATATTTTAAAAGAATCGAGATTTAATCGTTATCGAGCTTTAGGGATGGGTATATTTTCAAAACCAAATGGATTTTAGGGTTCTTATAATATATATATTTTACTTCCTTCTATCTGTTAGGAGAAGTAGTTATTTTGTGAGGATGTGCGGGATGGAGGTTCCCAGTTGTTGGGTATGTGTTGGTGATTCCTTAGGTACGGGCTTTCCCCCGGAATATATACTATATATGTTATGCTGGGCTTTCCCCCGGCTATGATTATTACCGACTTTCCCCGGATTATACGGGCTTTCCCCCGATTACCTGGCTTTCTCCGGATTATATGTATAGGGAGAGTATCCACCTCAGATTTATTATACTTGAGGTGTTGTAATTATTTAGTAATGATGACGTTTATTTTACTTGCTTTGTATATATATTCTTAAGCTATAAATGTAAAATAAACACACTTATGTATATTTAGTATCACTTAATAAATCTTATATATGTATTATTTTATCAAGCGAGAGATCATTTTAGAATTATGGTTTGGATCCAGCCTAGTAGATGACTAGGTATTTTATATTGATGAATAGGGTTGATTGGATATGATGAGATGATATGGATGAACGGAATTGACATATAAACGTTATTTATGGATAAATCATCTCTTCTACAGGTTTATGACAGGTTTCAGACCCTGAAAATACAGGGGGAACTCTGGCAAATTTTTCGTTAGGCCTAACCATATTTAGAGGTGATTAAAGTTCTGACGAACTAGATTAGCTTAACTCTGATTTAAGTTCATAAACCTCTATTTAGGTTTGTTTTAATATTGTTTAATCACCTGGTATAGTAAACCTAACGCCTTGAGATGCGATTCAATCTCCTAGAGATTTTAGTTTCAAATTGGGGCGTTACAGGTTAGATGAAGAATCTATTATTAACCTCGAAAACGGGATGTAAGGATAATGCCTCCAAAAGGCGATAAGTGATGCTGGTTCAACTGCAGTTTTATTCATGTGTTTGCTTTATTCACGTGAAACTCAGCATACGAAAGCATTTTTTCTAAAAAAGCTTGTCTGATGAAATTTTTCAGATTCGTTTCTATCTTTTAATTTAGTCGATTGTATTTTCATTCGAAGTTCGTCCTTTATATAAAGGATCGATATCTTTCATATTAGATCATCGAGTTCTACCTTGCATCAGTCTATTGTAAAAAGTCTAGTATGAAAAGCGAGTCATTTTTATTTCAGCCGAGTCTTAGTACAGGGGTGTCCTTGAGTTTGTACTACTTTAATGGTTTGATTAATATATTGAAGTCCAATTATCAATCTATCTTCTTGTCCTCTCCTATTATCTCATGTTAGGCTCTTTTGAGATCTAACTTGACATTCTATTTTCAAGTAAGATTGACCTTTTTTTTCTGAACTAAAAGAGGAAGTAAGGGTAGCCACAGTGAGTCTATAATCCCTTGAGGCAGTGTGGTCGTTTGTAGGGAGTTTGGCGAATGTGAAAAACCTTAAGTTGTTCTTTTAGTTTTGAAGGATTGGGGTGTTTTTGAACCAGAACAAGTCTGGAGAAGAAAGAAGACGGAGGCGTGCTGGGATCAAAAATTAAGAAAATCATTTGAGGTAATATAAGTTTTTACATCATTTACTTTGACAAGACTGTAATTACTTCATATTTCATATCTTCTATCTAATATCTAAGGTTTCATAAGGTATTAGAATATAGAAATAATCCCAAGTATAAGCTTGTAAGGTCTACAAGATTATATAGAATCCAAAGGTTGCTAGTAGACAACAAGCACAAAAGGGCAAAAATAGTTTTTAACCAAAAGAAACATAAGGGTGTCCTTTAAACTAGCAAAAAGTTGGGCAAGGACTTTTTGGCCAAAATCCCCTTCTTTTTTAAACTTGATGAAAATTGAACCCTAATTATGGGTGTGCAGAACATCTCATTAGTAAACTTCAAATCTTTCAAAATGTGAAATTTGATGTAAAAAAACACTAAATGATCCAACACTTCGGTTTCCACAAAAGACATTGATTTCGACCATTTGACGGTTTAAAATTCCCGGACTTAGAATTTTAATATGATAATGATCATTTTTAAGCAACCTTAACCGTCAAATTATTAAAATTTAGGGTGATAATTATTTGTCAAACATGATATAGATTTGACCAAAAATAATCATCTATATAATAAAATAGAGCGGTCTTGAGATAAAAAACGACCAAGATTTGTCCACTAACAAATCTGGGTCGTCCTTGCTAACTAAGACAAACATATAAATTTCTTAATCAATGGCATAATTGGTAAATAAAGTGTGTCTAAAGGGTATATAATTAGTATGAGTTTATAGATAAAAAATAGTATGTACATGTGTAATAAAGAATGAGGAGGGATATTACAACATACCTTTTTGCATCACTAACGCAATATACCTTTTATGGGGCCAACATGAAGATGATTTCAGGGCTAATTTTTTGGCTGGGATGTTCTTCTCGTCATGTAGATTATCATATCTAGAAATCAACCCCTTGTAAAAGTTCTAATCCTATCAAAAGTTTATCAGAAATTAAAGAAAATCAACGGTCTAAAAAAAGCTTAGAATTTGCCAATTTTTCATAGGCTGATTTGAGGGTGTTAGAAGCTTAGAATATGAGCATGTGTAGGAGAGATACATTTATCTAACTAATAATTTTTAAAAATAAAAATATCACAACTTTTTATCTACAAATAGGTTTTTAACAAAATATTTTGAAAATGATTCGCGAAGATCTTCAAAATGAGACCAGTCACCAATAACAAAATTTAAAGGGGAAAAAATGTATTTTGCGCCCGTATTAAATATATTGAAGACGTATTTGATGTGAGGTCAAACTATCCTAAACTAATGGGCTAATTTTAACCTTATCTTAATCGTAAGCACACGACTATTCGGTGTAAATAGATGTGGCAAACGAGTCGATCCCACAGGAAATTGCTTTTGAGATGAAATCAAAAGTAAATGGTTCACAAATACTAATCCAATGAAAATTATATTGATGGTTGGAGAATAAAATTAAACTAAACACGATTAAAAAGAAAGTTTGTAAAATCAATTTAAGAAAACACTAGGGCTTTTGAATCCACCACATAGCTTAATAGAAAATCCTAATTTAACAAATTGTTCTCTTTTTTATACGAGAAGCACTAGAGATGGAAATCTCTTGCTTTCTCGAAGATGTGATCATGATAAAATAATTAACTCAAAAAGATGATTTTTAATTTCAGCAAAACATGTTAATGCTTAGAATTGGTTGTCTTTTTAGGGCACAACCAATCACAGATTAAATTAAATTAGTTATTATATGCTTGAATTATAACAGAGAATTTATCTAACTACCAAGGATGCATGACAGGTGAGAGTAATCTGTTATAATTCAAAAATTAAAATCATATATAAATAATATAATCCATTAAGAAAAATTTAATTAAACTAGAAAAATCTTCTTAAATTAAGGGCTTTATCTCAGCCCTAGCTGAGATTTAGAAGAACATGCTCTCAAATAAATTCACGAAATAAAAGAAGATAATGAAAAGGAAGGTGAAACCCATTTTGTAGTTGTTCTCTTATTTCCTTCTTTGTAGTTCTTCAATCTTAAACTAATAACACCAAAAACATAAGAAAAATAAATACTACACAAAACAAACTAAATTTGTACCCAATCGACCTGTTCTTGAACCTCACACTCCCTCCCCTTATATACACATTTTTACCCTCAATTTATGGATTCAATTGTCAACAAAAACTAGCGGATGAAGATTCATAACTCACTAGAAAAACTGGGCAGCAATTTGGGGAGAAAAAGAAAAAAAAAAGAATGGAAGAGAAAGAGATGAAGTATTTGTTTTTTGTTTGACTTTTGGGCTTATGGAACATCATTTTGGATGTGTTGAACTGTAGCAAAATAAGCCCCCATCCATCTTTGATGTTAGGACTTGTAGTAAAATTAAATTAACCACTTGCCCATGCTTATTTTCCACCAATCAGCACACACTTCCACCACTCTTCATCTTACACAATTGTATCTCGTATAGATATTCGCCACCCACGTGCACTTAAGCAAATTGATCAATCTTCACGGGCAAGACTACAGAGACACCAAATTTTGACATTAAATATTACATCTGATTAAACAATTTGGGGTGGGACTCTATTTTTAATAAAAAAATTATATTTTATTTAGGTTAAGTTAGGAAATGGTTGGGTTTTTAACCCATTTTATAAACAAAACCCAGATCTAAAAACTAGATCTGGGTTAATGGAAGAAAAAAATATAAAAAAAAAGAGAAGGAGAAGTGTAAGAAGACGACGACACGACTTCAAGACGACACAAGTCGGTCAAAAGTTAGTCGAAAATTGGTAAAAAGTCGGTAAAAAGTCAGTCAAAAGTGTGTCAAAAGTTGGTCCAAAGTGAGTTCACGGCAACCCACTACCGCTGCAACTAACACCGCCGCCGCAACCATCGTCAATATCAACTAGCACCGCCTCCATTGCCACCGTCAACAAGCATCACCTTTGTCGCCGCACCACCTCACCACGAAGAGAAAACGACAGGGAAGAGGGGAAAGAGTGGAGAATGGAAGATCTAGGAATAAAAAGAAAAGAAAGGGGAAAGATGAAAAGAAGAGAGGAAATATAAAAAATTAGGCTGTGTTTGATAGCATTTGAATTCCATGGAAATGGGTTAGTTCCGTGGAAATAATACAAATTCTGCCGTTCGTTTGCATTTTTAATTCCACGGAAATGGGGGCCCAGTTACTTAAAAGCGTGGCTAATAGTTAGTTTTTAAGGTAATTCCATGGAATAGACTTCCTTGGCCCCCCAAGAAATTAATTCCGCGGAAGTGGTGGAAATGAACCTATTTCCGCGGAATACATTTCTTTGCTATCAAACACAGCCTTAGGGAAAGAGATAGACGAGGGGAAAGAGAGGAGAGAGTAAGATAGAGAGAGAGAGATGGAAAAATAAGAAAAAAGAAGGGAGAAAGAAAAAGGGGGAAGAGAGAAAAAGGGGAAGAGGGGAGAGGATCGTCGATCAGATCTCTCTCCTCTCTTCCTTCTCTCGTCTCTTCCCCATTTCTCTCTCTTTCATTTTTCTTTCTTTTCTCTGACCCAGATCTAAACCCGATCCACTTTTCTTTAGGTCCCATCCTTAATTTTTTTAATTAGATGTAATGCTAGGGGTCAAAATTTGATGTCCCCCTAGCATTTCACTTCTCGTATTTCATCCTTCCACACATTTTGTGACAAAATTCATTAATGTAACTGGTACAAATAAAATGTAGAATTTGTATAAAAAATATGGAGTTGTACACAATTGGGTACTGATAATGCCTATCAAAAGGTGTTCTAATATGCAATTTTAGGCACTTATCAGTATTCCTATTACATCCAATTTATATGGTTATGAAATAATTTTCGTAAAATTTTAAAATTGTTACAACAAATCCGGCACGTCTCAATCCATAATAGTTTTAAAATATTATAATTTATATGTGTTATAATATTTTTTTTCTAGTGACCAGAATCTTTACTTCTGGTCGTTTTCAGGTTTTTTCCAAGGTGATACCCACATAAACGTTGACTTGTATCTTTAAGAAGTCCAACCTTTTGCTCTTTTTTCGTCCACATCTTGAATCTGAAAGGGAGTTAAGGGTCATTGAAATAAGAAATTATCGGATCCTTTCAAAAGTGTAAAAAATTTTAGCTATTCTATATCAACAAGTCCAGTAATGGTACATGCCTCTAACTTTTTGATCTTTAAGAACTTTAAAAAGTAAGAAACTATGTTTTTTTTTTCCTTAAGCTTATATATCTTTTATAATATAATACGTGAGAATTGTTTCGTCCCCTATTTCATCACAATATGCTACTAATATTACAACTTCTTCAAAAATAATTCCAATTGAGGTTAATCTTCTTGCCTCATCGACAAATAGATCTTTGTTCGTAAAAAGGATATAATAGGGGTGTCAATTGGTACCCAAAAATCCGGAACCGAACCGGTACCGGAACCGTTTTTTGCGGTTCCGGGACCTCACTTTGTGGATCCGAAAATTTTCGGATCCATTTCGGATCTACCCGTTTTGGATCCGAAATTTTTCGGATCCATTTCGGATCCACCCAACGGGTACCCGCGGGTACCCGGTTCCGTATAAATTATATAATTTTATAGTTTAATTTACTATTATATAATAATTTTTTGATTTTTTTAACTTTTTTAATTAAAAAAAAGAAACCAATGACTATTATTTAACAAATTTTATAATAAAATAAATTTCATAATTGAATAGAATACGAAAATACAAAATACAAATAAGTTTTGTGTGAAAAAAATAAAAAAATAATAACTTAAAACGGGTATCGGGTACCCGCGGATCCTAGCGGTACCGGATCCGGAACCACCAATTGAGGTTCCGGAACCGGAACCGAAAGGATCCGGAACTGCTTCATAATAACGGGACCGGATCTGGAACCTTTAGGTTCCGATCCGGAACCGACCCGTTGACACCCCTAGGATATAATCTACTTACTATAATCAATTATCGAAATTTAATGCCATAAAGTTAATCAAATTTTGAGTTCGGACATAAATGTTAATCAATGAAGAATAATGTAGATTTCATTGACTATAATAGTTTAAAAAAACAAGTAAATTTCATACTTCATTGTTAAGTTAAATATATTTTAGATATTAGTTAAATCATATTTTAAATATTGAATGTCATGTTGAATACCTCATTTAGCAACTTCAATTTTATGAATAAAACTGAAAACCCTCGAATATAAATGAGAAAAAGTAATACCTTATTTGCAATTATACAACCTTACAATTACCATCGTCAAGTAAACATGCAATAACTAGGGTAAAAAAAATATATATATATAACCAAATAAAAAAGAATAATGGGAGGAAATGCTATATTCAACTAATATGATTAAAATAATTGCATTATATGTTTGTAATCTTTTATTATTTGTTTCACAAAAATTTAATAAAACAACCTTAATGCATGGACCTTGACTATTTAAGAACTTTGTGTTAGTAAAACTGTTAAAAATTGAGTTTCCATATTTTAAAGGAGTTTATAAAAAATTGGAAAGGGGAATAAATATTTCTTACAAAAATTAATATTGCATTTTGTTTTTTATTGATATTTTAAGTATTGACACGTGTCACCATAATTTTTGAGTAAATTTTTTAGGATGAATGTGGTTATGACACGTGGCAAAAAAGTTTTCATCTTTATAATATATACAAGCATGTGCTGCCCGTGCTGAGCAATGACTAATTTAAAAAAAAATGAGAGAAAAAAAAGGAAAACATGTTAGACGACTTTGGTTTCAAAAGGAAGTTATTTTGTTTTGTTAGATCTATGAGTTCCCTCTTTGGGTTTGCCAATTTGCATATCAAATTAAACTCAATAGGTCTTTGTAACTTAAGTTAGAGTTAACGAGTTGTCTCCATAGTCTGGTCATTGAAGATTGAAGAAGAAAGAGTTTTTACTTGCAGAAGAGCTCATATTCAACACCACCAGAAAATATCTTAGAATGGTAAGTGACTTAGATACCAAGTATCATCATAGGTGGTCAGTGTCATTTAAAACTATAGGTAAGTTGTCTTACTTAAAATGGAACTTTCATAGTATTTTTAACCCTTAGAATCTTTCATATATATGTTGGTTGATTTCGAAATCATCCTTTTGATTTCGAAACCAAGGCTTTGTGTGAAAATATAAAACTTTGATTTCGATATCAGACGTTTGGTTTTGAAATAGAAAGCAAAGTCAATTCGACATACTACTTTGATTTCGATACTACCTTGTTGATTTTGAAATAAAGTTCGATCTATGTTCTGGTAAACAGAAGAGCTTTCTTTCGATAGGAATATTTTGGTTTCGAAACCAACAGGTCAGTCTAGAAGACAAACACGCTTGCTTTCGATAGGAACACAATTGCTTTTGAAAGTGCCTTCAATATAAGTGTTTATTTTCGATAGTAGACTTGTTCAAATCGAATTCAACGTGGGAAATCTCGTTTAAAAGTTGCTAATTCAAATTCAAATTCTTGTTTAAATGGGATTCTTAACTGACCTTAATTTGTTTTAGAAGTTCTCTAAACATACTTGGATAAGTTATACCTCCATAAAAAGATTATGTTAACCCTAATTCTCATGATCCCACACTGTAACACCCCGCCCTCACCTTTCGGGTCTGCAGCCCTTACTCAATGAGAACTAGGCATTTCCGGCGGAACCATTAACAACCTGTAGCTCTAGGGTGAGCGCAGTTCACCAAGCTAACAAGAAGCTTGCACTCATATTCACAACACAAGTACAATAAAGCTGAAATGAACTTTATCAACTTAAAGATAATCTGTCATACAAATGGATAATTAAATAATCCCAAACATCAAAGGACTAAACAATGTCCAAACTAAACTGAAAGAAATCGCAAAGGATGTCCTACGTCTTCACGGAACTTAAGCAAGTCTCCGAAGACTAGATCCTGCCTACGTGAACACCGCCTCTAGCGAGGATTCACCTGTTGTCTTGGACCTGTAAAAATAACGGTGCTAGGTCAAAACCTAGCCAGCAAGTTCACTAGTTCCCTTGGCTTAGATTCGGGTCAACCATATGCTTCACAAGTTTCAGTGTATTAACAACGATAAGATAACGAATAAAGTAATGTAAAGCAATGCACAAGATTCACGGCTGTTGTGTTTTATGTTCTTCGATTAAGATTAAGTTTTCGTAACAAAGAGTGCTCTCTAGTTACTACCCACGTTTCACCCATTCCTGTAGTTCAATCGAGACACTGGCCGTGCGCCACGTAAGTCTGATGAAACCGCCTCGAAATCCATCCCCCGAACACTGGTAACCCTGTCGGCGTTACTTACGTGTCAAGTGATTCCGTAGACCTCACTTGGCGATTCCGAAGACCTCGCTTGGAGAGGACCAGGCCTATACAGGACCTAACTATGTTTGCACACGTGCCAAACAAGTTATTTAAGCATACATCAAACTTATGGAAGTATCTTACACATTATCTATGTGTCCACAATCTCTCATCATCATGGAAATAGTTCTCAATAAGTCATTTATGCATTTTACACTTATAAATACATATCCATTATTAGCATGCATGAACATGATCATAATATCCTTCATACAAGAACTAATTACACAAAAGAAACTATCAAAAACCAATTTTAGGGTCAAAAGGCAATGCGTATCGATACTAACTTACATGCTGAGGGAGTATCAATACACCCTAAATGGGTATCAATACATGCTGTCAGATTGGGGCTGTATCGATACACCCTAAATGGGTATCGATACACCCTTTCAGATTGGGGCTGTATCGATACACCCTAAATGGGTATCGATACACCCTTTCAGATTGGGGCTGTATCGATACACCCTAAATGGGTATCGATACACCCTGGGTTTTCTCGCGATTCTGGGTTTTGTTCTTCAACAAAACTCCATGGAAACTTGGGATTTTGGCCTGCAACCTTAGGGGATTGTATACAAGTTAAATATACATAGATTTCATGCTCTTTAACCAATGAAAATCATACACACATGGATACATGCCTTCATTCATCTAGTTAACATATATTATCCATTAAAACCCAATTTCTATGCATTCATTCATGGATTAGGTTATGTAAACTAAGCATAAACCTAGCTTTCATGCAAGCATTTACTAAGACTTCATCAAAGCAAAGTGGAAGACCTAAGTCTACACCAAAAGAGCAAGTTACTACTTGCCTCAAATCACCAAGGAAGATGAAACCCAAAGGAAGAAGAAGAAGATGAAGAAGATCATCTGCAACCAACTTGATTTCTGTGTTGATCACCTTCACAAAATCTTGGGCTCTCAATCAAGAGGTTCTCTCACTCTCTTGCTCTCCCTTTCTCCCAGCCGATCCACCTCTTCCCCTCTCTTCTCCTCTCTTCTAGTTGAATGGAAAAGAAACAAAATGGGGGGAGTTATTGTTAGGTTTAGCTAATACTTATAGATAATAGCACCCAACCCTAATAAAACTCTAACCAGGTGCCCTTAACACAAATGGCTACCCCCAACATAAACAACTAATAGAGATAGGGGTATTACACACACAATTTAATAGCTTGAAGTTTTACATTCATACTTCTGAAAAAGACTAAATCCTTCCAATCTTCGTATCTAAACCTTTGTTTGAGGTTTGCCAGTGGATTTCCGGTGTGAGAGCTTGTGGATTCAAGTTCGTGTTGATCGCTCGTAAATTTGGGTGACTGTTCATGTTGCGAGACTTGGTGGATTCCATATTGGAGACGCATTGTGTGGGAGACTGTGGAGTCAAAAGTAAGACTTGGTGGATTCAAATTTGATAAAACAACCTTAATGTAGAATCGAGTCGTAGAGATTACATCCAACTGATCAGATCGTGGAGTTCGAGTCTAGAGTCAGTGGGTAACGATTTGTAAGTTCTCGTTAACTTACTATATTTTTTCGACTGGACTAGGTCCCGGGATTTTTTCCAGTTCGGGTTTTCATCGTCAACAAAAATCTCTGTGTTCAAATTTATTTATTTCTTAGATATTGAAATATTCAGTTCTTGATCTTAATTCTGCATATTAAGAATCGAATAAGTCAATACTTTGTTTTGAGATTTTTATTTCAGACTTAGTTTCGAGTAAACAATTTTAATTGTAGTAGGTTTTATCCCTCTCTTTAGTTACACACTTACGGTTTGATCTGACAACCGTATGGACATTGAATTTTCATGTTTCGAAAGCAAGGTGGAGAAAACATGTCAGATGTTTTTGGTTTCGAAAGTAGGTGGTTTACTTTCAAAAGCAGTTGTCTTGCTTTCGAAAGCAAGATGGTCCTTTCGAAAGCACCGCCACGGGTATGGCGGTTAAGTTACAAAATTTAATATTTTTTGTCTTTGTAAGCTTGGGATTCTTACTATATTGTGTGTTGACGTCGACTTCACCTTCTTCCAGTTGTCCGGCCATGGTCAGGCTGCAAGTTCTGTTGATTGATTTGTGTGACTAGATTTCTTCCCTGGATTATAATTGTCGAGGCCCCACAGTGGACGCCAAATTGTAGACCACAGATTCCACAAATGATTTTTGAACTGGGCACCGACAACCTGCACAGGAAGAAAAATAGAATGATCGTGAAGATTCCTTGGCGCCGGGGTGGTGCCGGCCTAAGGGTCTCCGACGGTCAAGTTAGTTTTGTTTGGAAAAATAAATTAAACAGAAAATTAAAGGAGAAGAATGGATCTGTATCACCTATTCTGGTAGATCGTAGCCAAGTGTGGTAGAAGACGAGATGTTAGTCGTTGAGTCTCTGACTTGATGATGTATTCTCTCCAGGGGAGATTGACTATGTGATGGATCGTGGATGCTCTCGAGTTGCAGAGAGTTTTTTTAGAGAGTGAGAGAGAGTGTGTGTGTTTCCTTCCCCATCCCCTCTCTCCTTGCGCCCCCTCCTTTTATAGGAGGGGATACAGATAAGTCTTCCTGGGATCTCGGGATTTTCTCCCCAAATCCTAGGAAGATCTTATGGCGGTTGAGGAGTCATGCGTAGACTAAGTCATCTTATTTGAACTTGTCAAACTCTGGCCGCTTTTCGTGATTTGGCCAAAGATGTGGGGCGTGGCCCAATGGGCCTCTGGGCTCGGTCGAAGGGACCAATGCTTTGGCCCTGGGCTTTTGAGGTGTACTACAAATTTGGCCACTACAAGTATGAATGGGAATATTATGATTTGCAGGCATTTAGTGAAATACGGTTGTGTTTGGCACAGGATGTCAACGTGATGCATGAGGAATCGACAACTTCGTTGTGGAAGAAGTTGGAGAACTTGTACATGACGAAATCTCTCTCAAGTAGGTTATTTCAAAAGAAACAATTGTATGATTTTCGGTTCAAAGAAGGTACTGTTATGAATGACCATATTAATAATTTCCGTAAGGTTATTTTTGAATTACCTAATGTGGGTGAAGTAGTGCGTGATGAAGATCAAGCTATGTTACTGTTGGGTTATCTTCCCGAGTCGTTTGAACCGCTAATTCAGAATCTATTGGGACCAAAGGAAACTATCACTTTAGAAGAAAAAATTTATGCACTTTTATCGGATGAGTTTAGAAAGATGGATGCAATAGAGAGCAATCAGGATGTAGGTTTGTTTGTGAAATGGAACGAAATTAAGGGATCTGGATACAATAAAATTGGATTTAAGGGAAAAGCCAAGAAGAAAATTGAATGATATTAGTGTAACAAGAAAGGGACATGAAAAAAGATTGTCCCAAGTTTAAGCCTAGGGATTGGGAGGGATCCAGTTCACAAGTAGTAGTAGCTGAGGATGAGTCAAGAGTAAGAGATGTGTTGACGGTCACATCAGGTGATCATCGTGTGATATGGATTCTCGATTCTACTTGTTTTTATCATGTATGTCCCAATAGGGATTCGTTACTTCTTACAAGGAGGGGGATGTTGGTTATGTATTGCTGGTAATAAACTTACTTGCAAGACAGTTGGAATATGAACAATTTAGATGAAAACCAGTGAAGGTAAGGTGAAAATTTTTATCCGAGGTTAGATACATTCTTGAACTGAAGAAAAATTTGATCTATTTTGGTGATTTAGAATCCAAAGGCGTTATAGTTTTGTAGCCGAAGATGGAGTTCTAAAGGTGGTGGATCGAAACACCAAATTGGTGATTCAAAGTGAGAGGCAAGGAAATTTAATTTTCTTGTCAGGTAGTACATTAACAGGTGGAGTCGTGGTTGGAACCGAAGACAAAGAAATTTCCAATCCCGAAAAATTAAGTCACATGTAGCTGAGGCATATGAGTGGGGTGGGATTGGATGTGTTGTGCAAGCAAGATTTGTTTTGAGCATCTGCACATTTTTAAATTCTATTTGCATTTCAAATAAGAATATTTTAATGGTGTTATTAATATATTGAAGTTCATGGTAAGCAAATTCAATTGTAAGAACCTATATGTGCTTACTTATTTTGCATAATTCTGAGTATGTAAGTTGTATTAGGCTATTTGTATAGTCTACTTTTCATCTTATGCACATTTTTAAGTCCATATGCATTTCAAATTTGCATGTTTGATATTTAGTAAATTATTAAAGTTTATGGTAAACCAATTCAAATGTAGGAACCCATATTTGCAAACTCAACTGTTGTTTGTAAATTTTATTTGCACGCTAAAATTTGTATACTAAAGTTTGCAGAGTTTGCATTCTTTTGTGAATGAAAATTTTTTCCTTCGAATTTGTTAGTAATGTCAGAGCTCGTTTTTTAACATCTTAAAAAATACTTTCCAACCATATAAATTTTGTTAAAGCTTATTTATATTTTAAAAGTTATGGCTATTTTAATATTAAAACTAATTTAAAAGTTAACTTTTATGTCTTTGCCACCTGTTTAAAACAATAAGTTTTTTTTCCGTCTTTTTGCGCTATATTAGGGGCTTTTTTTATCTTTTTAACTGAGTTTTTTGGTGAGCTTGCGTATTCTTAGAGCATCTCCAATGCAAATGTGTTATGCTTCCTATGTGGTATAACTTCCAAGACATCCTCTTGAGGCTTGCTTCCTATGTGTAAAAAAAAACTCCACAATTTATATTGAAAAGAAAAAGGCATTTCAAATACAAATTTGGTTTACTTGTTTGTTTTGCCTATGTGATATTTAATTGATTAAATTTTTTATTTTTTAACTGTAAAAAAGGAAAGAAAAAATGAGATTTGCTAAAAAATAGGAGAGAGAATAATATCTTTAACTGAATTTGTTGACTAGGATGGGAAGACATCCTCTTGGGTGAACTTCTAGAATAAGAGGATGGACTAGAGGATGTTTTCCTATCCACATGCCACATCATTTTCACATTAGATGAGCGCATTTTCATTGGAGATGATTTTAAAAATAAATTAGATGTGCTTCCTACGTGGCAAACCACTTCTAAGCAGACCATGCTTGCATTGGAAAGGCTGCTCTTAAGTGCAAAAACTAAGCATATAAAAAAAGCTATCCTATGGGTATTTTTTAACGGCATGCTAGGACGTCAGGTTCATTCTTTGAAATCATTTTCGGTCATAGACTCCTAAAAATAGTCTTTCACCCTCTTCTTATTAAATCAAGGGAAACTTGACTCAATATACCAATCTATGTTATTCTTTGGCCATTCGCAGTGGTGCAAGGGTAAAAGCCAAATTTAACCTACCAAATATACCCTATGTATCTAAGTAACACAATGGAAGAAAGTTAAGTTTGAAAACCAAATAAAATAATAAAAAACTATTTTAAGGACGCAAGAGTCATTCTTTTTACAAAAAAAAATTATAAAATTCTAGACGGTGTACGACTAGGGACACCGTCTGGAATTTTAGAATTTGTTTTTTTGTTTTTTTTAAATGACGCTTGTGTCCCTAAAACTTTTTTTTTTTTATATTTTTTTAAAATGGTGAGACCCTTTCCTACCCGTCCAACGTTAGACGCCCTCCCCTACCCACAGTGGCGGAGCCACCATAGGACCAGTGGGGGCATCTGCCCCCACTCAATGGAATGTTTTATATGGAGCATTTTTCTTTGTTAAGAGATATTTGATGTAAAAATGATTGGGGCGTTGACTTGAGCCCAAGTGTAAAACTGTAAGCAATGAGCAACCAGACCACAAACCTTAGATTGATCAAGACCACTGATCATTTTGTTGTAATTGAGAAGCAAATTGCCGTGATCAATATCAGGTGGGTGCACTGATTATGATCAAAATCATGGGAGTAGCTTCTAGTAATTGTTTAATTTTTGTTTGAAAATTGAGCAGGGGTTAAGGAGACCCCAACCAGGAAAGACTACAACTTTTCATAAACAAATTGTTTAATTTTTTTTTCTTTTCTAATGCTCTTAGATCATTCCAAAATATTTAATAACTTTTGTTATAACCTTCAATATAAAAAATTATTTTATCTCTAGAAAGAGTAATAAGTATGGTATTAGTGCACCAATTCAAAAACGACATATCAGCAAGTCCAGAAAATAAGTCCCCAAATCTAATATATCTCGCATACTGATATGGAAAACTCTACTTTCACCCTATTTTTTCTTTGTTAACACTATAATTATTCTTATACTCCACTTTTGCTAGCTTTTGGGGTAGAGGGAGATGATCTCAGGGCTGATTTTTTCGGAGAATGCATAATCTCGCCACCATGTAGATCACTCTCGACAAAAATCACATCATACTAAATTTTTTAACTCTTAGATTCAATGTAGATAATTCAAACTAAAATTTAGATCAACTTTAGATGGAATTATATTAGAACGATGTGAATTTACTATACGCTTGTAGGAAAATAAGATTTTCCTTTACATTTTTTGCCCCCACTTGGTTAAAGTCTTGGCTTCGCCACTGCCTACCCACCCCATTCTCAGACACCCTCCCCCCAACCCGCCCCACATTAGACGACTCCTCCCCCCACCCTCTTGGCTATAAATTTCCAGATTAAAAATAGAGACTGCCAAATTTGACTTACCCATGAGACTTATAGGGTCTGTTTGCATATTTGGCCTGCTCCACTACGTAACATTTTCTGGAAATTTATGTTACAGCTTTGGATGCTCGTATGGGCGTATTTTTTTTTGCCCCAAATTGCAAGTGGGTGTTAATAAGAAAAAATAGGTGCAAGTAAAGTTTTCCTCTTTTTATTCACCTTATCTAATAACCCTTCAACATTTCCCTCCTGACAAACCAAAACCCTAAAACCCCGCCATTATCAGAACTGAAGTCGGTTCCTCGAGACTCTGCTAATACTAGTTAGGGCTGAGGGTTTAAGCGGAATACAGAGAGGATTTCTAGGGCTTTAGTTGCAGAAGCCTCTTATAGAATCCAAAGCCGACGAACCTATCTCGTTTGAATTTACGAGCTCTATCTTGTAATAATGGCGACATCAATCGCGTCACAGTTGCAGGCTATCAAATCCTTTATTCAATCTGATGCAGGCCCGACCAAGAGACCCTTCACTCGACCTTCTATCATATTCGACCCGAAAGAGGCTGCCGATATTGATCTCGATACCCTCCTCTCCATTGCACTCCCAGGTAAACCTAAAACCCTAAGAGAACTTCAATTTTTTTTTTTTGTTTTCTCTTTCATAAGCTGTTTCTAGAGACTATTTGAAGTTATTTATTTGGTTTCATTGAAACTGAATTTACAGGCTTGGAAGTTCTCATTAAAACCGATATTCATTTCGGAGTTTATAAGAACAGTCTGTTTAGTCACAAAAGTAGAGAATTGGATAGAGAATTGATGGGCATAGAAGAAAATAACAAAATTGATGAGTCCATTTCTTCCTACTTGCGGTTACTTTCTGGTCACCTTCAACTACCTTCTGCTCTCAAGACGCTTGAATATCTCATCCGCCGATACAAGTAATTATCACTAAAAATAATTCTCCCCTTCAATTTATATGTTTCTGTAGCTCAATGGTGATTTTGATATTGTATTGTGTATCCCAGGGTTCACGTGTACAACACCGACGAATTGCTCTTTTGTGCTTTGCCTTACCATGACACCCATGCTTTTGTTCGGATAGTGCAGTTAGTGGAATTGAGGTGAGAACTGTTGATTAAGTTGAATTTTTGTTTTTAAAATTGTTTGGGTTTTGCAAATTTTCATCTATTACTTTATTGTTGCAGAAATAGTAAGTGGGGATTTCTTGAAGGTGTTAAAGTTTCAGGTGCTCCGCCACCGAGAAAGGTTATTGTGCAACAATGTATCCGAGACATGGGGATTTTAGAAGCTTTATGCAAATATGTGGGTGTTTTGTCGTTTGACTGAGTTATCAATTAATTATGATTTTGCTTTTGGGTGTTTCGTAAGTAATAGATTTTTTTTACAGGCATCACCGGTGAAGAAGTATCAACCTTCAATACCTGTGGTCAGCTTTTTCACTGCAGTTGTTGTCGAGGTACTTGGCGCTGTGCCGATTTTAGATAGTGATTCTGTGAGGAAAGTTCTTCCTTTTGTATTTTCAGGACTTGATCCGACCACAAAAGGAGGCCCAGATCACAAGGTGAGGCTTGACATGTTTTCTGGTTTTTGAAGCATACTAGAAACTTTTTGATTCAGTTTGTTGTCCTTGTTGCTACATTTTACTGTTTTAGACTTTTACTTGTCTTCTAAATACAATTTACAAATTAGATTAGACAAAGGAAAAATTTACGGGAAACTATTTTTATGTTTCCAAAAAATTGGAAGCTAAATACTTAAATATAGACGAACTATTTCTATGTCATGATACATACAAGGTGCCAGCTTGTTGGCTTTTCCGGCTGTCCAAATATGTATCCTGTTACACCTCATATCCATCGAACATGGGCAAATGAGTCAGGTGCCCTTGTTACATACTTTTAGATATTCAGATACTAGTTGCTTCGATTCTGTGGCCTTGGATAGTTGAATGAAGCCTTGGTAAAATAATACAACTTTCATAAAGCATCTACAGTACAAACTTTTATTTATTTATATTTATTTTGAATTAAATTTCTCGCACAAGACATTACAATTTACATACCCATATGCATCATAGCCTTTAGTAATTTAGATCTTGAATGAGAAGGATTGCCATGCACATTGCAATTAAATAAATTATGGGATAGGATCCACAACCAAGGTTATGCAACCAATATTAAGACAAGGTTCTTTTGGGCCTATGTAGAGATGATCCAAGGGTGTGAGCATGATCTCCTCATCACATAGATCACTATTGTATAAAATCACACTGTTCTAAAACTTCCAACCCCATCAAATGTTGGTTCAAATTAATGATTTTTATGGACAGATCACAAATCACCCAAGTTTTAAAAGGGTTAGAAGTTTTAGAACGATGCGATTTTTGGTGAGGATGATCTATGTCGTGAGGAGAACATCCTCGCAAAAAACCACCCCTTGAATTATCTCTATGTGGCCCCAAAAAAAAAATCTTGTCTTAAAATTGTCCCAAAACCATGGTTGTGGAACCTAACCCATAAATTATTCAGCATGTCATATTGGGCGCAATTGTCTAATGCTAGGATTGCCGTGCACATTGCAATTAAATAAATTCATCAGTATGCCATTTTGAGAGCAATTTTCTAATGCTATACCCTTATCTTTCTATTGTTGCTCTCATAATATCTTTTAGTGCTAGTTTTTGGGTTTGCACGTTCACTTCATCATTTGATTCATAGTTGCTTACTTTGAGACTTTATTATTCTTTACATAGGCTGGTGCCTTGATGGTTGTGAGTTTACTAGCAAACAGAGTGGCTTTGGCTCCTAAGGTTATCAAAGCTTTAACTGAATCGATCGCAAGGGTGGCTCAAAAAGATGCAAAAGAATCAGCTGACTTGCCATGGCTTCGTACATCGCTCATGACGATTATAACCCTTGTTCAGGTGTTGTCATATTTTCTAAACTTGGCCTATTGATTTATCTTATTTGTGATATACCTCAAGATCAATTGATGGTCGCTACATAGCTATGCAGGGTTAGATATATCCTGTACAACTAGAAAAATAGGGGAAATCCTGTACAACTAGAATTTTACCTTAGGCATATCAACTAGAAATTACATAATTGTATGCAATTGTACTTGAAGCATAACTGCAACCTTTGCTTTTGGTTACACCTAAGTAGTCGGGATCGGGTTTGGAACAGACTCGACAAGGGGCCAATCCCCGAGTCAGGTGAGTCGGGGCCGATCCACTCGGCCGTGACTCGGGCCACTCAACTACATAACTACATTAGAGAGAGGAAGAGAAGAAGAAGAAGAAGAAGAAGAAGAAGAAGAAGAAGAAGAAGAAAAAAAAAACAGAAAAATAAAAAAATACTGGACTGTACGACCATGGAGTGTAAAGAGGATGAAGAAAAAAAGAAAAGGAAAGAAGAAGAAGATCTGGTTTAAACAGAAAAATAAAAAAATACTGGTCTGTACGACCATGGAGTGTAAAGAGGAAGAAGAAAAAAAGAAAAGGAAAGAAGAAAAAAAGAAAAGGAAAGAAGAAGAAGATCTGGTTCTTGGATTCTACTGCTGCTGCGATCATGTCTTAGATCAGACCTGCTGCTGCTGCTGCCGATTTGCTGCTGCTTCATCTCCACCCAGATCTTAGCCTTATCCAGATCTAGAAGAACCAGATCTGCTCTTTATCAAAAAAAGAACCAGATCTACTCTGCGTGGCATCCTCCTGGTGATGGTGGTGCTGAAACAGATCTTAAAGAAGAAGAAGAAGAAGAAGAAGAAGAAGAAGAAGAAAAAGAAGAAAAAAACGGAAAAATAAAAATGAAAATGGGCCCTCTTTTAGGGTTTCTCCCTCTCTTTCTCGGTTTCTCTCACTTTCTCTCTTTTATTTTACTTAGGGGGCTGAGGAGGGGTTAAAGTTTTTTTTTAAAACCCAGAAGTAGATTTTTAACACAACTAAAATGGGCGAGTTGGTGCCGGGTGACTCGCCGAGTCACACTTTTTGGTCAAACTCAGGTGACTCGGACGTGACTCGCCGAGTGACTCGGCTAAAAGTGGACTCGGGGGATCGACACTGGCTCGGCTCGGCCTAGTCCCGAGCCCCGAGTTACTCGCGAGTAATTCGGCGAGTCAGGCCGATCCCGACCATTTAGGGTTACACTAGGGTGTAAATACTCCTCTAGATTTGCAGTGAGAACGCTTGCACCTTGACATTAGTGAGGCTCCTAGATCCATTTGCAAATTTCCACTATGGCCGTAGAGTTAAACATGGGATATGAGAGAAGGCTCCTTAGTTTAGAACTGCAATTTGCTTTATATAAACATGGCCCAAGTGCGTTGATCCTAAGATTGCACATCTGGTTGGTCTGATCAGGCAATATGGTGATTTTCTTTGTCTTTGTGGGAGCTATCGTTTTGGTTAACTCCTTGGGGGAGGCAACATCAAAGTCCTTAGAGAGGTAAATATAGGTTCTTCATCAGGAAAAGGCCCCAAAATTAAAAGGGTCGACCACCTAGGAACGGTCAGCTTACTGGTGTGACATGAGTGTGTGGAGGGTTACTGCACAGCTAGGTTCACAACTGCTTTTATGGCAAGGATGCTATTGATCGACCCACCAAATGGAGGACCATTGATCTGGTCATTTGCTTGGAAGTGGATATCTGTCTTGCTCCTTCAATCATAGTTTTCACAAATTACTTCTTTTGGGTGAATGACCATCTCGCGGTCCACCTCTTAGTGGGGGTTATTATCAGGTAGAAAACATTCATGGTAACTTATTGTGAGACGCTTGCTCTGTATAATTACTGATGCTATAAACATTACAAAGAGCAGCACCATAGCATCACCATAGCTGCATTGCATCACCCTGATGGTGTGTAATGGTTGATGCACTCATACACCAACACATCTAACATAGTTGATGACTCGTAAGGATAATACATGGCGTAACTCTTTTTAAGATTAACATGTGAATTTTATTTTTCACACATGCAACCTACATTGCTTTGTTATGACTTGTGAGAAATCAAATGTAGAACTGGGTGGGAAGCCCTGCTGATCGCTTGGGTGGAAAAGTTAAGTGGTCTTAGAGCTGCCTACCTAGTTTTAGAGCCTTCCTATTAAATACAAGCTAAATATTGTGGATTGCTTGGCCAAGTCATGGCACAATTATTTTGGCCCTCTGTGGACACTGCTTTCGAGTTAATTCTAGCAACGCCCCACGTGAAATCTGGTTTTGTTTTGTTTTTCTCGTCTTCTCATTGTCATTATGCTTATGCGGGTTCTGTACTTATATGACTGTTCACATGTACTAAATCTAATTTATTTCTAACCTGTTTAAGAGCATGCGAATTTCTAGACTGGTAAGGTTACTTAAAAGAAGAGTAAAGCCCTCTCACATGCATTGGGCTACAATAGCTACAGGTTTGTACTTGGGTAGGGTTATCAGTGCAAGAAAATGAAAGGATAAATGACTTCTATATCCTACAAGTAAGACGAGCGAAGTGACTAATGAATGCTCAGGAACTGATACAAGTTTGCATCTAGGTAACTGAATGCAAGGAAGGCATGCATAGATAACCAGAACCTTACTTTCTGCTACTTGAACTGATTGAAGGATTGTCTGAACAGTACTATGGTGATGCTCCTATCGACTACGTTTGCCTTAAACTTCTTTTTGCATGTTTTCTACCGTCTCCTTTTGTCCTTAAATATTGTTACAAATGTTTGGTGTTAGTTTCCACCCTGCTCTTACTAATTCGTAATTTTGTGTTCTGCTGTATCTTGTTTCCTCACCTTGCATATTTGCCTTTTGCTTTTCTAAATTTAGCTTATTTGGTCCTTGTCTTTTATTAGTCGCAATCCATCCAGATGTTCCCCAAGAAAGCGTTGGAGATTCTTAACGATGTTAGGTAGTTCTTTGGAACTTATGTTGAACGATTTTTGTGTCTACATGTACATGTGGGTCACTTTCTAGCTTTCTGATGCATTCTTATTTTTTGTTTTGTCTCCTGAAGGGATTTTGCTGGAATACTTTTTGGACTGTCTAAGGAGTTCAATATCGAGACATTCCTGTCTGTTTATTTAGAATCATGGGTTGACTACAGGTGTTTTACTTGTTTTTAGCATATCCCCTGAATATTTTTTTTGGAAGAGAATATCCCCTGAATATTTCTCTTCTCCATTCATGCTGCAATACTCATAAACATTTTTTTCTTGCAGTTCTGATGATGATTTTTGCCTTCGCTCATTGATATGCACAATAGAGACTGTCAATATAAAGGATTTTATTGATAACATTGTCATTAAGGTGCTCACTTCCTGTATGATGTTATCAAAGAGAATGGATAATTCTAGATTATGTGATTCAGGTACCTTTTGATGCTAACTTTGAAACTTTAACTGTTGCAGTTTTTATTTAACTGAGAGTTTTAACTAGTACTTGAATAATACATCAGCGTGGATTAGTTCGGGTATGCACAGATAAGAAAAAATAAATTAGTTGTCCTGTGCATTGTCCAAGTGATTATAACACTCATGGAGCTAGTTCCGCAAAATCACAAAACTTTATCCATTTTTAATAGATATATTGCTTGCGTTTTGTTCTGTAATAATACTCAGGGTGCTGGGCCAAACAAATTTTGGTGGTTATTGATAAAAACTATCCATCTGAACTGCGGGGAGCTGTTCGGAAGTTCCTGGAGGTCTGTCTTTTGATTTGGCTCTTCAGTTCTTTCCTGTTTCTTTTTCCCACATAACTTTAATTTGTGAACCCTGGTTGATTCATTTGCAGGACTCCAATGTGAACTCTAAGAGAGGGGATCCTATTTTTGAGATTTTGTGCATGATGTTAGACGGAAGTTTGGATGTATCACCGCAGATAACCGATTCAAAAATTTGGTTCTCTCTGGAACACCCAAAGGTATCCTCTTGAGAATTATGTTACTTCCTTTTCTTCTTGCTAACTATTCTTTTGCTTTCTGCTCCTTGGAAATGGCTTTCAGTATGTCCCCTTTCGTATTTCATTCAACCTTTCATTCCTAAAGCTCTCTGATGAATTTCTATTTCTAATGTGGAAAAGGCTGAGGTTCGTCGAGCTACACTATCCAGTTTGGCGAAATCTGGTATTCTGAAAGCTAAGGCTGTTGATTCACAGGTTTTGGTGCTTTGTTTTTATTATGACAAGTTGTTTCCCAGTAGTTCTGTTGAATTTTTCTTTACCTGACTGGTTATGTAGGTTGGGACATGTTTGCTTTTATTCTTGTGTTATATATACGCACTTTTCTTGCATCTTACTGCGGTTACGCTTCCCCCTTTTTATTTTCCTGAATTATCTGTCTTTGGTTTGATAGATCTGCGTGTGCCATATTTGTTAATCCATGCCATTCTCATTTTTATCATGTGGTCCAGAAGCTTGTAACTATTCAAGAAGCAATATTACGGCGGCTTCACGATGATGATCTCAGTGTTGTTCGAGCGGCTTTATCTATGGATGGGCTGACTAAAATCATAAGCGCTCCAAATCTTCTTGAAGCATTTCGGGATATTCTTTTAAGATGTACTGAAACTACAAGTGAGTAGAGTTCATCATGGATACTTCTTAAGATTCATTGGACAATTAAAATTCCTCTTTTTGTTATTTATGGTGAAGTGAGTCTCCTAATCCTATATGACAACTGACAGCTGAGTTTAGACTAGTAATTCACAGATATTTGTTTTAATGGTCTGTTATTCTCTTTTATGGTCAATGCGATGATGGTTGATTGCTGTTCTTAGTGGCTAAGGTGACACTGTTAGACACTTTAAATTCGAGTAATCCATTTAATTGGTTGTATCAATAGGGTGGGCCTTTTCTTTTTCCCTTTTCCTTGAACTGTGAAGTGGAAGTTGAAAAAGTTTAATGAGATTATGCATTTCCTTTAGCAAGTGTGTCGATGGATGGCCGGTCCTGTTAAACTTCAAGTTCGACCTGCAGTCCTAAATAAATGCTAACATGTTATGTTTGACAAACATTTATATTGAGTTTCTTGGTTATTACGTATTCTCTGGGAACATCTTGCTGTCTTTTCTGAACACAACCAAACATTCAAGCTGCTTTGATAGATTGGCTTTTCCACTTGGTTTATTTTGTACGACCATTGAACTACATTAACAGTTAAATTTCGTCCCTTAAATTCTAAGAGCTCTAGTTCCCTTCGTAAACTAGTGAGCATCTTTCATTTTTTTTCTTTTTTTTTTTGAATAATTGAGAATAAAAGTGAGCATCTTTGATACGAGTATGGGCTGAGTCCTGAATCCAGATGGTTTATGATGTAACCTGTGTTTTTCTGCTTAACCATTTTAACCTACGAAAGGAAAACTCTTTACAAACAATAGTGGTTTTGGGTCCTCCTATTGTTCTCCTTCAAATTTAAATTTTGTTTCTCCAGAAAATTGCCAATATATTGTTATGTACCTTCTTCTCATTCAGATTTTCTTTTTGCAGGTGCATCAGGTGTCCCATCTGAAGCTTGTGATGTTTCTCTCTCATGCCTTGATTGTGCAGTTTTGAATTTCCAAGATCAGCTTGAATATAAAAAAGAAGTTGCTAGAATGATGTTTCCATTAATTCTGGTTCTGCCAAAGGTTTCTTGTTTTCTTTTATTTTTAAACATGTTTTTTACTTCTAGAAGAGATGTCCATGAGTGCATTGGTTTACTTGTCTCTGTAAATGTTTTGTTTTTACAGACACGGAGATTAAATGTGAGGGTTCTGGAATTGGCTAAGGAAATACAATGGCCATTTTATCATAACATTTTTCGGTCATGTGATCTAATCACTAAACCGCAAAAAGAGGTAAATGTGTTATGTGGTTAATATTTTCTGGGTGATGAAGTCTTATTTGATTTCTTGATGCTATTGTTCCTAAAACTCTCAACTGGCAGGTTTTTTTTTTTAATTGTATAATCTCTTGGAGAATTCTTAGAGAGAATTTTACCTTATTGAAAGGTTACTCACTCTTCAACATAAATGTGAAGGAAATTTAATCTAACCTAAATCATGAAATAGTATTAGAGATTGGGAAAGGGCTTAAGAGAAAGACGTAGCCTTAAAAAGATAAGGGCAAGGGGAATGGTGAGACGACAATAAGAGTTCTACACTCAAAAATAGAATTTCTTTACCTTCTTCAGAGATAGGATCTGAGCAGAATCATGAAATTTTGTTTCGTCAATACTATCATTTGCTATTGGCAGCTCTTATTATCTGCCAATTGAGATTATTGTGTATTAATGGATCATTTTTCTCATTATTGCTTTTCTTATTTTATATCTGAATTCTGTTCTATTTTACCCTTAGTGTAGTTGTGGCTTTTGAATATTTTGTCCTTTGTTTTCCAAATGTCTTCTGGGTTATCTATTTGCTGGTTTTGATTTCGATATGCTATCAATTAGATCTATTTTGAATTCTGATCTTAAAATAATGCAGAAATCGGAACCTAGTTTAACTTCAATCAATATGGAGACTATTGGAGCTTTTGCTGCAACCTTTTCAGCACGCCCTAAAGAGTATATGCCTTGGTTGATTGAATGTTCCAATGGTCTGGAGCTATCAAAGACGTTGTTCTTCTTGCTTATACTGCAATCATTTACTATCCAGAAGGGAGGTAAGTATCTGGTGTATATTTACTGTTAAGTTTTTGTTTTCGTTAATTTTGATTGACATTCCATCATTTGTTTGAGAATGTTAGCATATCATCATAAGCTTTATCTTGATTGAGTATATGAGATGGTACGTGAAATCACATTCCCCTATTTAGTTCTATCATGCTATCTAAAGCTTGATGAGACAACTATATGCTATTTAATTGTATCATCCTAAACCTTATCCCAACTCTATCGAGCCTTATCCTAACATCTTCAGTTAAGGAAAGTTTCTCAACACTTTAGATCATTCCACATCCTTTAGATCCTTTCCCCTGACCCTTTAGAGTTTTCTACCTGTACGTCCTCATGTTGTTAGATAACCCTCTCCAGTTTGTTGTTACCATATCTGCATATCACCAGATACACAACATTTTTCAATACCTCCTCGTTCTGTCTATACTGAGCAACACCAATATCATTTTCTATATGACATTTATCATTCTGTCTGGCAAAGTGGGAAACAATGTGTTGATGTTGAACACTTGTATGAAGTATAAATATATTGACTCCTCACAAGTCACAACCTCTTCCATTTTTTGTAAGATATGTCTTTAGTAATTAAAATCATGGGAAGTATACAATAAGGAAAGGATGTATTTAAGTCGCTAATATACATTAAATGTCTACAAGAAATATCTGAATAATGGCAATGGCAAATTATTTGAACGAGTCTAGACTTGTTTGAAAAAGTGTGATGGCATTTGTCTGACACACGAGACAACATAGTCTCCGACTTTGTGAGCTACTCAGGAAATGGGGTGTCTTTACATAAATCACTTGTAATCACGTGAAAAGCATCTTTGGGGCCCATAGGATCCTTTTTATTCATGTTCAATTTTCCAACTTTACCTGTTAGTTCATTCTTTGCTTGCTTGAACTTGAGTATGTTACTGACTGTTGTATTTCTTCATATTAGATCCTGTTAGCTACTCGACACTTTTTCAAGCTTGCTTCCCAGTTCTCAAGCAGGAGTGGGGTGAGTTTGAGTCTAGGGGTGATATCCCTCTTGCGGAAGAGGTAGAGAACTAGATTTGTGGTCACCTCATACTTTCATATCATATTAAGTGTTTTTTTTTTTTGCTTGCATCTTCCTGCTTTTCACATTTTTCCCTCATGTGGCATCTTATTGGCAGTTCAATGTGGAAAAGCTAGATAGGGATTGCAGCACATTTTTGGGCGAGCTGCCAAATTCAAGTTTTAAAGCATTTAATGCAAATCTTTTGGTTTGCATATTTTGGAGGTTACTGAAAGCATTTGTTTCAACAGTCAAGCTGGATAACTCGGTCTGTCGGTGCTTATAATTTAATTGCTTTGATTCTTTTTATGGAGTGCTCATATTTTTCATGAAAATTGTCTAAGCAACTGTTTGTTGTCATGTTAGGTATTGTATTGATCACTGATACAGTTGTACTCAATAAATCTCTTGACCTGCAGGCTGATAATGAAGAGGGTCTACATACACTTGATGAATTGTTCGTCTTCTTCGCAGTTTCTCCATTAAAGCATGTTTTACGGGAACATTTTCATTTGATTGTTATGAAGGGCAACATTTCTACTGTCAGCTTCCTATCCAAATATTTTACTGAAGAAGGTTCTGACTATTTCTCATACTTGAGCATGTGCTTCAGCTTTTGTTTTTATAGCTCTATTTTGCGTGTTTTACTTCTTCTGATAAGTAGCTTCCTTTACCTTTTTTGTCTGAGGACAATCCTCACGCTATCCAGAAGATGTATGCATTGTTTTAAAAATAAACAACATGTAGAGGTTGCCATTCTTTTTATCCAAAAACATTCAATTCAATTCTTCTTCCAAAAGACATTTAATTCTTCTATTTTCTGGTCTTTCTTCCTCCGGATTTGCTAAAACTTTAACACTTCAACTTTAGTTTGACGTTTGCTTGAGTCATTTGACTGACATTAGTGAGTGTGGAATATGTTAAGCCTTTTGCTCGTGGATGCCTCTGGAGACTCTGATTATTTCTTATTCCGATTTGCTTCTTAGGTTATGCTGAGGCATAATTTTGTATACATAGGCCTATGAGGATATTTGCTGCTAGCATGTTTTCATTCTTATGAATTTCTCTCTTCCAGGCGTTCCTGTTGCAGTGCAAGTTGAAAGTCTTCATTGTATTGCTGCCACTTGTTCCCAGTTATCGCTAGAAAAGAGTATAAGAAGCAGCCATTTGCAGCTCCTGCTCAGTTTTCCTTCAGTTTTGGTTCCACTTTCCAGTGAAAACCAGGTTGATCTTGGACACTCATTTATAATTAGTGATTTTGACAATTTAGAAAAATTCAATTATGGTAAAGAAAATGCAGTTTAATAAAGTTTTCTGTTTGGGAATGTATGTAGCATTTATTTATTTTTATCTTGGTTATAGCTTTATATATTTATTTTCTGCATTGTATGTATCTTGCTGTTATATTTTGAGTCTTACCCATGCCATCTTCATGATCAGGATATACGAACAGCAGCAATGGCGTGCATTGAGGGGCTCTACACTCTGTGGCAGCATATGGATATATCTAGTGGGAAGAATGGTATTTATTCTCTCGGGAAAGAGTTTGAATACATTGATAAAAAACAAGTCTGAATGTACCTTGATTTATTTGCCTCTTTTGATTTTTTAGGTTTTTCTGGATAGTGATATGTTCTATATTGTAATGTGACAGGGAATGATGCCATGTTGGGTCGTAGTGTTTGGAGACCTTTTCTTGGGGAACTTCTGGGGTTAATAGTTCAACAAAAGAGGCTGATCTTATCAGATAGGGATTTCATTCCATCATTTTTGACGTCTGTACTTGGCCCTCCCTGCAATACTCTTGTAGTGCCGCAAAATATTGATCAAAGGTCTTCCTCTTATGCTATGATAATTCTGTTCAGACCATCATCATCGTCATCATTATTATCATTATCTTTTCAAGGAATGGAATTCTCTTCTATTTTTCATTTTTAAAAATGGATTCGCCTCTTTGTGCTACATTGTCTCTCTTCTTGTAGTTATATAGTATTTTTTCATTTTAATTTTCCACTGGGTTAATTCTATTCTTTTGCTTTGTTGTTTAATTTAGTATTTTTTTTTCTTTTTTTCAACCCTTTTCTATTTTAAGTGGCATTTTGAATATGAAACATTTACCAAAAAGAAAGACAGAATGGAAAATACGTAATGGGGGATTGTAGAGAAAAATCAAGCTAGAGAAATACCTCATATATTAGTTTTACTAGTTTACAAAGAGCATGATTGTGGGTTGTATCTTTAATGAATCTAATTTCCAACATCAAAGGGGAAGAACCATTCAAAGATTTGAAGCCAGTCAGTTTATTTAGTACTTCTTACGGGTTTTTAATATGGACGTGTGGGGAGAGGCACCTGAATGACCTGATGTATAGCATGCAATTGAGGCATAGGGTGTAAGCCTGATGAGGATGTCTTTTCAATGAGCATTTACAACAAAAATAAACAAAAGCTAAGGCAAAAATAATAAAAATATTAATCTAACGTTGATCCATTTCATTATGTGGCAAAGATATATTTAATAACTCAATAGTTACTAGACTGGGGATGAAGAACAGATTATGAATTTGAGTGTTTTCAGCTACTATAACCTGCAGGAATCTACATAGTCAAGAAAAATACAACCATGAGTCAATAAAAGGTAAAGGCATTGCCTATTTCAAAGACCTAGGGGATTGTTTTACATGCATCTGGAGCTTTTATGCTTTTCTAGTAAGCTGATATGGAATTTTTATGAAGCCATACCTTGAGGTGGCTTTCTTTTGAGTTTTTAGCAATGACTATTCCAATTGCCATACTCCTGGAGAAAGAATTGCAATGCATCTTGTATAGAAGAGTGAAGGCTTTGAAACAAGATTTCCCGATGGACGCGGTGGGGTTATCAGTATAAGCCTTTTAAGACTGCTTAGTAGCAGTGTTAAAAAATTGAAGTGTTCAAAGAGACAGGGATGAAGGCCCCACTGCCACTCGCCTCAATGATTGGATGTTTTTCTATCCCAATAAGGGAAGTACATTAGAGGCTGAGATAAAATTTTCCTCGTCTCATAAAAGTTGCACGACTACCTCTGACCTATAACTTAAATTTGACTATTATATATCTGCATCCACTTTGTTTATTTTGCCGAAGTTCCTTCCACAATAATGCCATACTCACGAGTACTCATTGATTCATCCTGCCATCTGGGTCCCCTCTACTGCAGCTCGGCTCAAGACTGCAAGTTGTGCGTCAGCTTGCCTCTTGGTGGCATTTACCAAATGTCTCCAGGCCTCAAAGTAGTCAATAGCTTTATGCAAGGTTAATTGAGCTACCTGTGTGAATGATTAGCAGTTGGTATGCAGTGAAGCATTGTTGATGCATAATAACTTACTTCCTAGCTTGTTTCTGTGCTCAGCAGCTCCAGTTAGTATGTAAGATTTATTGCTTCTTTGTGTAAATTTGGAAGAGATGGGTTATCTCAATTACAGTGCTCTGATTCCTGTTGGTTAGTTGATCCTTCTCGGATGTTGAATTAAAATAGTTTACGTAATTTTTTTCTTTTTACTTAATTTAGGTTACCTTGTACTTTTTCCCACACTTTGAAGCTTACTCCGCTCTGTCCTATGTAAAGTAATAGTTTGTTTTACGTCTTATCAGTCATTCATTTTTTAGCATTATGCATTTTGTGTAGGCCCATTCTTACATTTGGGTCTGTTCGATTATAGAATCTAGCCTTTCTTAAAAGGTATCAGCAATCAATCATTTATGTTGTTCACGGTAGAGTTGATGAAATTTAGTTATATTTTTTCAGGTTTAATCAGCGTACAAAACAAGCGATCCTCCTTTTCATTTTGAGCTCTGCGCTCAAACTGTCTGCATATGGGAAGGTATACTCGCATATCTCCTTGTATCTCTATGTTTCTATCCTTTTGTTTGTTTTCTGGTTAATTTGTATTTCTGGTTAAGTTGTATGCTTTGTGCAGTGTTACATTATTTCAGCACAGAAAGCATGAACATTTTATCTTTAGGTTCTTCTACAGCTTGTTTTCTTTCGGAACAAATGAGCCTCGAGGTGCAAAATTAAATGATAGTGATATCTTCTTTCAATTACTTACTAAATAAATGTTTTGCAGCTTGTAATCCTATCATTGCTCAAAGGAATGGGCAATGCTATCATGTGTGTGGAAGGTGTCAATTTTTTACTTTCTGAACTCTTGGAAAGACGCAGTCAATTTCATTTTGGCCTCAATAAATCCGGTCAAGCATTATCAAAAATTGAAATCAAGACCTTATGCTTTCTGCTGGAGGTAGTTTTACTAATTTCCTGAGACTTCTTTCCTTGTTCTGTGACTTGATTGTTAATTAAAATTCCGAACTAATAGCTCTAATTTCTTAGAGCTGTGCTGCGCCTAGTGCCTCACATGATGGAAATATGTGGTCAAATCATCTTCTGAAGGCCTTGCAAGTAAGCAGCAAGTTTGCATGCAGCAAGTTTGTATGATTCCTTTAAATTATCCAAAAACTTCTGTTTATTTTATCTGTTTGGTCTTTCAACTTTTAGGTGGATAGTGCGTCCTCAGAAGATCCTGCCATCATACAACCTTGTATCGCTGTCTTGCGAAAGCTGAATGGCTCCCTGTATGGTAGTTTGAAGGCTGAGATACAGGTTCCTTTGTACCCCTTCAGTTGTACTTCGAATTTTAAATGCTTGATTGTTTTTGTTAATGAAAATAGTAATTTTCCTGTTGCTATTGATTAGGTGTTGGAATAATTAGTCTGAAAAGCTTCTTTAATATTGCTTTATGTAAAATCAACATTTTTAGGTTTCCTTAAAAACATGTTTTTTACAGCTTATCTATTTATTATATCTTGCTGTTTGTATCTATGTATGGTATATACACGTACACACACACACATGTATCCAGGAACACATAACACTGTTATGTAACATACATCCATGCCTGTCACTGTGCTTGCATATTCAAAATGTGGGATTTTTAGGATACTGGTTCTTTGTTTTTTGGTTTATATATCTTAAAGATGAGTACGTCTAGTAGTTAGTGAGGTGCATGCAAATAGTTTATATTTAATAAGCATTTAACAATGTGAGGATTCCACAGTTCTATTTTGTTATTAAGAAACTGAAAACTTTTTGGCTTACATTCTCAAAAAAAAAAAAACTTTATGGCTTTCTCCTGCAGTTTTATCAGTTTAAATTTTGAAAATCCATTTCTTGGAACTTGTATGTCAAATTACTTTGATAACTGATGAGCTGCAAAATCAGACTTGTGATAAAGAAAAGTTACCAAATCAAACTTCTTAGATTTCTAAGTTAAAGTCACATTTCAAATTATAGTATAGCTCTCATTGAAGTACTTCAGCTAAATATTTAGGTTCACAAATTCTCAGAAGTACAGTAGATTGTATTTGAAGGTCTCTAGTTTATAATTAGTAGCATGCAGAAATATCCTATTTGGATAATGGCCACATAACTTTGTTCCACATCCAGAACACCTAGAGTTACTAGTTCCTATAATTGCTGTGGGTGCACCATTGAACTTAATTTTTTTGTGTTGTGTATAATTTTGATCATTTTCATTAGATCATCTCTCTTTGAAGTAGCTTACTACGGAAAAAAAGTTTAGTTTTCTGATAGCTTTGAATCCTCCCTCTCAGTCTGTAAGATCACAAATCTTGAACTCTTGTTTTGGATGATAAATTTCGGAGTAAATAACCTGCCACTTCATGAATCTAAAACTTCTAAAATATTAAATGAATTTTAGTCTTTATCCAAATATATACACATGCATCATTTGTCTTTTCCTCTTGAGGAATGGTTGCTTCCATTTTTACCTTCCTAGATATGATTGGTAAGATTTTTTTTCTTTCTTTTCTTCTTTTCAAATAGATTTACCCTTCGTGGATGAAAATACTAATTAAATAAAAATCTGAAACCAGTTCGATAATGCTATCGTTTAGTTTATTTGCTTTCGCTGCCCATTGATAATCTTCCTTTGATTTTAAATTAATATTCCCTTGGCAATGGTTATATGCTCCAAGTAATATTTTGATTTGGCATTAATTGGAAGGTATTGAATTTTAGTCACAGTATCATGCTTATGTTGAATAAACACGTCTTTTCGTAATTGCCTTGGAACTTTTTTGTTACGTGTATAGGTAAATCCAAAATTATTGTTGGTTGGATCTAGTGCTTGTTGGAACTTATTTAGTTACAATTTAAATGTTAGGTCTATTTATTCATTTTTGTTTGTATATCTTAATGTAAATCTTTTTCTTCTTGTTGAGCAGGATCTGCTATTTCAAGACCTTGTTTCTCTGTTTCGAAATGATAATGGTGATATCCAAAATGCAGCTAGAGAGGCTCTTCTTCGAATAAATGTTTGTTACTCTTTCTTATTCAAATTTTAGAGTTTATTTTCAGATCTGGGATTCTTATATAAACATTGAGCAATTACTTGGCAATTGAATGAGGTGTCTTTATGCTAGATTATATAATTAGATAACAAGTTCGATCAGGTTGTGTTAAAAGACATTTCTGTTCTAGTACTTTATTTTGGGTTTTCATAACAAGTATTAGGAAAAAAGTCATTTTGATGTGGCTTAAATGCTGAAACATTTCCAAAACAAACCCAAATTTATTCGAGTACTGTGCTTTCTGCTATTATATGTATGTGATGGATATATGATCTTAAGATATTGTCAGCTTATTTATATTCTGGGGTTCAATATGTCTGTATTATTCCCCAGATCTTGTGATGGGTTATATGATCGTAAGATATTGCCAGCTTATCTATATTGTTGGGTTCTGTATGTCTGTATTATGCTCCAGATCTTGAGACTTGTTGCCCACAACTCATAAAAAACTGTCCATCACATGAGGTTGGTCTAGGGAACATGTGTGACTCATAACTATCCCTAAACCACGTTCCATCATCATTTTACTTTGATGGAGTCAGCGTTTGACTTGGTTCGTTTTTTGCCTTAAGATGGACTTTCTAGCCTACTCAGCATTTATCTCGTTATTTGACTCACTTCTATTCAGTATGGATTTTCTGGACTCTGGACAGCCCTAGTTGGGATTGTGCCGTAAGGTTACTGTAATGTAGATTCACATCTTTTATTGATGGTTATCGACATTTGGAGATTGGGAGCTGGAAGTTTATGTTTTACATTTTGAGCTATTATTTTACTTGCATATGTTAAACTGCTTGAATTATTCCTATACCATGACTTGCATATTATGTAAATAGTTCATGGATCTTGAAGTTTTATAATTAATATTTTTAAAACTTCTATTCATGGTTCCTTGATGTTTGTGTTGTTAAATTGGATATTAGACTTCTTTACGAGAGAAGTTTGCAGTTAGCTCATTGATGGCTTCAACGACTTAATCTGCTATCTTTATTACTATTTTCAATATTTTGCATCTTTATATTTAAGGATTCATCCTCTCATTTAAAGGTGAGTTACCGTTGTACGTTTGAATGTTGCAGGTCACTTGCTCAACTGTATGCAGGTTGCTTGAGTTGATTCTTGCACAAGATCACTTAACTGGTTTGTCAAGTGGAAAAAAGAAAAAGAAACCAATACAACATCAGAGTGATGACCTACGATATGATCTCTTATATAAAAAGGGAAACATAGTTTCGTTTCTTAGCTCATTCCTTGATGTTTTGCTAATGAAGAAAGAAATAGAAAACAGGTACTGATTCTGGATTACTATGATGATTATGTATTCTGCCAAACTTTAATTGTGATTTTATTATCAGACTAATTTGGTTTCAATTTCTGAACTCGTAGGGTTTCTCTGCTAGGACCTCTATTTAAGCTTCTTAGAAAAATCTTTTCGGACGAGTGGCTTCTTGGTCAAGGTGAAAAATCTGGTGTTTCTCAATCTATTGGCAACACAATGAGTTACGTTCAGCAGGCGGTTTTATTAGTCCTTGAAGACATCACTGCTTCACTCTTATCTGCTATCCCTCTGAAGGTATACTGTCATTTTCATATTTAAACTTTTATATTAAATTTTAAGACCACAACAAATCAATTGTTTTATTTTATTTTTTCTGCATTTCCTTTAGAATATGAGGAACACATGTTCTGCTTGCAGGATGACATACATAATAAATTTGACATGAAACTATTGGTTGAGTGTGCACGAGCTTCAAAGGATGCAATGACACGCAATCATGTATTCTCTTTGCTATCTTCAATCGCGAAAGTTACACCTGAAAAGGTCTTAGATCATATTTTCGGTATCTTTACTGTCATCGGGGAGTCGGCAATTGCACAGGTAGGTCAATGTTTCTGTTACCTTAGTTCTTGTATAGTGAGCCTTGCTGTACTGAAGTATAGTGTGAAGTTCAATGAACAACCAAGTGCTCGTCTGTTGGATTAGGTTTTCTCTTGGATTAGCTATGTGCTAACTACTCATTACTTTAATTCTTATCTGTTTCTTAGAGTGACAATCATTCACAAAATGTGTTTGAGGACTTGATAACAACAGTGGTCCCATGCTGGCTATCTAAAACGGATAATGCAGAGAAGCTGCTTCAGGTGTTTATTTGTTATTTATTTATTTCAAATACTAATCATATATATCATGCTGCCTCTCTGGTGCTTATCTTTTTTTTTTTTTCCCCCCTCATTAAGTTGGCTGGTCGAATGTGTCTTTCAGATTTTTATAAATGTATTGCCTGAAGTTGCTGAGTGCAGAAGGATCAAAATTATTGTCTTCTTGTTGAGGTATTGTTAAGTTATTTTGGTAGGTCTTATAGGATTCAGTACCCACAACTTATTGGCATGGTTAAAATGCAGGATACTGGGAGAAAAAACTAGCTTGGCATCAGTGCTTGTGCTACTTATCCGTTCATTGGTATCAAGGACAAACAAGTCCTGCACTAATGAAGATATGTACACTTTGGAATCCTCTGCTTCTATCATCCACAGAGAGTGGGAATATCTGTTTGCCACACAACTATCTGAGCAGTATTCATGCATGATATGGCTTCCATCTCTTGTTGTTCTTCTTCAACAAATATGGATGGATAATCAATCTCAAGAACAATTTGCAGAGTTGCTACTTGCAATGCAGTTTGTTCACAACAAATTGCAAGACACTGAGTTGGTTTTCAAACTTGAATCTGGGGAAGACTCAGATGACATTCAGGTACTTAATCTCAGTTCTTTTTTTGGATAATATATTTTTAAATTTCTTTGGCTGATGGCTCTGCCTTAAAAAACCTTTCTAGGGTTTTTAATGCTTGCTGTTTTTGTCTCCATTTAATTCTTACCTATTGCATTTTGGTGTATATTCAGTCACTGCAAGCATAACAGTGCAATGGTTTGCTCTTGTAAACTGTCCAGACCATACGTGTTGAATAATTTTGGGTTATTGCCTGAGGGATGTTACTTTCCCTTCGGAACTCTGGTTGTTCCTGGGCATTTCAAAACACACAGATCCCAAATTCGTTGGTTAGAATCTCTGAGGAAGGCTAACATCGTAACGTCAAGGGTTCTATATGTGATATTTATATGTTTTTCAAAGGTGTGAGTAACTCTGACTTGTATTAGGTAAATGATGCTAGCATTTTTGTGGAGTCAAGTTCCAGACTTATACTTCACTCACATTTGGTTCTTGAAATCTTTGTAGTTTTTACATAGATATATATATATATATATTTTAATATTATTGTAATGGCTATGGCTGGTTTTCAAAAGTTGCTTTGGTTATTCTCTTTTTTTTTTTTAGTTTGTTGTATACATCCCTTAATTGTTTGTTTTTCAGTTTTCGGTTTGTCTGGAACTTATTACTTGGAAATGGACTTTGAAGTAGAGTTATCAGCAGCTTTTGATTTGAATTAATATTTTAATATGATTTGGTTCGTATGATTTACAGACATCACTTGGAGCACTTCTGGAGCAAGTTGTTTCTCACTTGGAACGTGTGAATGCCAGAAGCAAGATACCAAATGTTTCTATTGGTGTGAGGAAAGAACTAAAGGAGTGCATGCATATTGTCTTAAAGACTCTTACAAAGGAAATGATCCCCTCGGCTTATTTTAGAGGCATTATTCTGTTGCTGGGGCATCCAGATGGAAATGTGAAAAAGAAGGTATAGTGGTACTTCTCTTGATCGAACTTTTAACATTAGAGAAAACGGTAAAAGTTTCTATCTCGTACAATGTAAAGCAAGTCCATCAATCGCATGGTGATTTACAGACTCAACTGATGTTTGGAAGCTTCCATCTGAAAGGTCCTGCATGGGATTTCGCCTTACGCAAAAGTGTATCCAATTGGATGCATTTTCCTCTTTTTGCCTTCTTTTTGATAGTCAGGAAGGTGATACGCACAATTCCCTAAATGTTGATGTATCATTAAGTTGGGGTTCCCCAATTTTTGACACATAAATGGAGGCCCAACCCCAGCATGTCTACATTGCTATGCCATTTGCAGATCATCCAAATGGTCTCTTCAGTCTTGAAGAAGTGCATATGTTTCCTTTTATGTGTTTGTTTGATTGCTTCTGAAACATCTACACATACTTGTTAGGGTCCAACCTATTAAACCTTACTCGTTTATATTTTCGTGCAAGCAGGCTCTCGGGCTTCTATGCGAAACTGTTAGGGATCATGACATGGTTAAACCAAAGCGGAAGGAGAAAAGAAATTTGAACAAAATTTCAACTACTTTGTGGCTTAATTTGGATGAAAGTGCTGGGGAGTCTTTCAGTGAGATGTGCTCAAAAATTCTTATGTTGGTTGATGGTTCCATGGATGATTCAGATACTCCAGTAAAACTGGCCTCAGTTTCTGCATTGGAAGTTTTAGCAAATAAGTTCCCCTCCTACAGTTCTATTTTCACCTCATGCCTTAAATCTGTTACGAAACATATTGCTTCCCAAAACTTGGCTGTCTGTTCCAGCTGTCTCCGGACAACAGGTGCTTTAATCAATGTGCTTGGTCCGAGGGCTTTACCTGAGCTTCCTCACATCATGGATTACATGTTAAAGAGATCCCGTGATGTCTCGTCATGTTTAGCTACAAAACTCAAGCATAGCCACGACAAATCTGTTGTTGGATCTTCTGGTCTTAAGGAATCTCTTTTTCTGTCTGTTCTTGTCACCTTGGAGGCAGTTGTAGACAAGCTTGGTTGTTTCTTAAATCCTTATCTTGAAGATATCATAGAGCTTCTGGTGTTGCATCCAGAATATACTTCAGGATCAGATATAAAGATGAAGCCAAAAGCTGATGTAGTGAGGAGGCTTGTCTGTGAGAAAATCCCTGTAAGTTTTTTTGCTGAAAGAAAGTTGAAACTGAAAATTGTGTTATTATACTTTATTGAAGTTCTTTAAGGGGGGTATTGCCATGGTATTTTATCTTCTATTCTCATTTGTATTCTTCAGGTTCGCCTTACTATTACACCATTACTGAAGCTGTACCCTAAAGCTGTCAAATCTGGTGAATCCAGTTTATCGATTGCTTTTGAAATGCTGGCAAATCTGATTGGTACGATGGATAGGTCATCCATTGGATCCTACCATGTGAAGATATTTGAGCAGTGTTTGCTAGCACTTGATATACGTCGTGAAAGTCCTGTATCAGTTAAAAAGGTTGATGTTGTAGAAGAAAGTGTTATCGATGCAATGATTGTTCTGTCGATGAAACTTACTGAGACAATGTTCAAGCCTCTTTTCATTCGGAGTCTTGAGTGGGCAGAGTCTGAATTCCAAGGAAGTGGCTCTACGGAAAGCAGGAATTTAGATAGAATTATTTCTTTCTACAGATTGGTCAGTAAACTTGCTGAGCGCCACCGGTAAGTCGGTCAAACTATCTTCTGTTATATTATTGTTATAGGTTATGCGCCATTTATCTCCAGTAATTTGGTGACTATTTTCAGTGTTATTGAGGAGGCAAGTTTAATGAGGTGTGTGTCTCATTGCGCCACAACGTACAATGAGGCTCACACATTGTCAAACTTTGATTTCCTTTTCTACAATTTTAATCTGCAAGAGGCAAGTAAGCTAGTCTGTTCCTCTTATTCTGTTGTTGCGGGTTACTTCTTTTACCACTGCTTGTCATAGGCCTAGCTTCTCCAAAGCTTTAATGCTTGTGTGACACTCCTGCTGTCTCCTCGATGTATTTCAATTCTTAAGTTGGTGGTGGATGGCACCTTTTGTTGAGTCATTTATTTATTTTAAATTTGTATTTAGTTGGTCACTTTAATGACTGATTTTATTTATTTATTTATTTTTATTTCTTTAATGCAGATCTTTGTTTGTTCCCTACTTCAAGTACTTGCTTGAGTGTTGCACACGCTATCTCACAGATGCACAATCTGTTGGTTTGACCCAAAAGAAAAAGAAGGCCAAGATTGCGGAAGTGACCAATAATAGGAATGAAGGGAAAGGAGTGCTATCACCTAGACAATGGCATCTGAGGGCACTCATCATATCTTCCTTGCACAAATGTTTTGTTTATGACACTGGGAGTCTGAAGTTTCTTGATTCGTCGAATTTTCAGGCCAGTCAATCTAACCTCACCTCTTTAAACCCCATGTTGCATCTGTAGTAGTAGATGCATACTTTCCTTGAAGACTTGAAGAGAGTAGATGCACGTTTTCCTTGAAACCCCATTTCTGTTATTAAAACAAGTTTGTATTTCTTTGCAGGTTCTGTTAAAACCCCTTGTCGCACAGCTGGTAGCTGAACCACCATCTTCTCCTGAAGAGTTTCCAGATGTACCATCTGTTAAGGAAGTTGATGATTCATTGGTTGTTTGCCTTGGTCAGATGGCCGTCACTGCAGGCTCTGATTTACTATGGAAGCCCCTAAATCATGAGGTAAGTGAAGAATATCTCTGCCACCCAACTATTTCCTCTAGAACTCTAGGTAGGAGGTTTTTCAACTTGATGTTCATCAATCCTTCCATGAGTCAATGTAGTCAACTGACTTATCAGTCCCAACTTTTCAATCTGTGCGACTGGTTTTTTAAAATGTATTGGAGTTTTATGCCTCGAGGAGGCTCACCAAAAGCGGGGCATTCCTAATCTGCTGTGTAACTCATTGACTTAGGCTTTAAAATACCATAGATTTTTTAAAGCCTCATGTTTGAGGTCTGCACTTTTTTGTGTCTTGTTTTTACCATCTATTAGGAAAGCTTCAATAATCCACCCACCCACCCACAGGCTTTGAAATAAATTGACGCATGTAGATTTTTTAATGTCTCGCGTGCGTCGTGTCTGACGCTTCAACTTATGTGCATATCTATGTTTATGCTGGCTTCTTGTTGTAGCTTAA